>RJWT010042513.1:0-12119 GCA_004365215.1 Cuniculus paca | reverse complement strand
GTTTTGTTTGAGTTTATTGTCTGTAAATGTAAGAACAACCATTTTGAAGAAAGCAAGAGACACTAGGGTAACCATTGTTAATCTCCTGTTGTTATGTTTTGAAAACCTGTATAGCTTGCAGTGTTCTGCTTTGAAATGCTATATTATGTTTGACTCTATTCTGTTTTCTTTTGCTTTTTTCATTCTGTTTTGTTTTGTCTTGTCCTATTTTCTTTAAAATAAAAAAAAATTATACAAGCATCTAAGAATACAATATTTGGCTTTTTCCTACTACAGAAGGAATGTAAATTATGGTTATATAGAAATATGAAACATTTATAACATTCTAAGCCACCTAAAGAAACTGATTTGTTTTATTCCACTCATATCAATTTCTAAAGATTAATGGAATGTGTCCATAGTAACTATAGCAATACTTGAAAGGGGTTAGACATGAAGACAGTTTGGGTATTTATGGAGGGTAAGTTGCTAGGCTAACGCCCAAGAGAACTCTGACTCAGTGAAAATATGCTTTTCCTTAAATAATTCAAATGAATTAAATATTATGGCTTTAATATACTTTTGACAAACACAATTTTTATTTTCTTTAGAACTCTCAAATTTCATGTTTTAAAAATGAAGATATTTCAAAAATCAAGAATTATAGTCAGAATCTAAAATAGCATATAATATAAATGAATTCAGCAAGTTAGATATTGTTTACAGCTAAATTCACAATGGGTATAAATGTAAAACAGTGCTCATTTTAATCAATTAGCTCATCAATTTACACATATTTATTAGCACTTTTTGCTTAATACTGTGTTTAGGATTCTAACATACAGAACTGTAAAACAATCTATTTTCAAGAGGACTAATTGAAAAAGCCACTTTATTTTGCAAAATAATAGTGTATGATAAATGTCAGCATTTATTTATGAATTAAATTAAGCAACAATGATTAAAAGTCATGAAAAAAATTTCTATATGGCCAGCTGTGACAGCAACAGATATCCAAGAAACTGTTTATGCTAGAAATGGGAACCAAATGGGCACATGAATACTGGTAACTTTCCAGTTGCTGGAACAAAATACATGACATCTACAATTTAAATGAGCAAAGTTTTATTTTTGTCCACAGTTTAAGAAATTTCAGTCTGAGGGTGGATGGCTCTAAGGCCAGAACAACATGGCAGAAGTGTGTGGTGGAGCAAAGTTGCTTAATTTATGGTGGCCAAGAAACAGAACAGAAGAGCCAGAGGGGAAAGGGGTCAAGAACCATATATTGTATAGTTCCCCAGGTCATGCTCTTATGATCCATTTCCTCCAACTAGGCTTTACTTCCTAATAGTTCACTCAGCCACGAACTCATCAATGGGTTAATCAATTAATACTTAGCGACCTCACGTCCAATCATCTCAGCAGGAGTCTCTATTCACTCAAATTGACAGTCAACATTAATTGTCACAAGAAGGCAGTCTCAAATAAAGTTATTTCAAGGAAAGGGACCATCAAGTATAATGGGAAAATAACAATGCCCAGAGAAAACTAATTTGTGGGCAGGGAGCATTTTTCCCTAATGTAGAGTGGATTGAAAGTATAGCAAGAAATACTTGGCTAGTACAAGTATAAGGAAATTTTTGAGAACCTGGCAGAAAAGTTTAGAATTGATGCATCAAGACATAAGAATGATGAGTTTTCATAAATCTAAAAAGAGGGACTTAATAAATTCAGTATTTAAGAAAGATTAGTTTGGCAGCAACCTTCACCATAAATGGTCTAATATGGATTGGCTCTACTTGTACTACTTTGCTAATAATATTTGGATTTGAAATTCAGCTACAGGGAAAATGGTTCATATAGAACTTCATACACATACACTCTATATGATAACTAAATTATTCACTTTGTGTCTATGCTAATAATAAATGAAGAAGAAAACTAAGTAATATATTTGACTCACACTGATGACAAACCTAGAAAATAAGACCCCTGAATCCACCCTCTTCTACACTCCTGTTCCACTCCCTGATAGAAGTTTTTCTTCTGCTTAAGAGAAAGGAATAATTATCATCTTTGTTTTATCATCTATTCTTATTTAGGAAAAGGTAGGCAATTAGTCCTGAATTATATAAAAACCTAGAAAGTATATACTAACAATAATAGAAAAATAATGATATATACTACTATTAATGAATGTCAATTATTTGTCAAACACAAACCATCTATTGTCTCACTTCATTTATAAAACAGCTTGGAGAAAAAAGGGATTCTGATCTCTTTTTGCAACTGGGTTACATGACCTGCACAGGATTTAGAAAAAAATTTCCTTGTGTTGTATATTAGAATGTGAACCAAGGTCTGTTTGTCTCAAAAGCTTGTGCTTTGTAGAATCTCACCAAGACACTCTGAGGGGGACACTGCTTCAACCATTGAAAAGATTGCTGTCTCTGCTTCTTTCTCATAAAGCTAAATGTCAAAGTTAAAGACCACTTAAACTACATCCAGATTATAACGTGCCATTATATTAGTACACATTGTAGCAGTGATCATGCAAAACATGATTCTTGATAGCAAGGTTTGACTGAGGATTCCAATCGTAGAGCTTCAATTCATAATTTTAAAAATTTATTCTAAATATTCTAGAGCCGTAATGGAGTTTAACATTGATGATAAATAACAACATAATAGCCCTTCTATTAGCTTTTTGTTTTCTTTCAGTTACTACCTAATTTTGGAGATATCACTCAGGAAATTCTATATTCTGGCCTATTTTTTAAGGTCTTGATATGAATCATTGACTTCGTGATTTTTGCAGCTGCCTTTCATTTTGACATGATGGCCTAGTTACTTTCCTCTCATTGCTGAGACAAAATATCTGACACGTAAGGTTAAATCAAGAAAGGTTTAATTAGCTCATAGTTTATAGAGGTTTCAGTCCATAACGGGCTGGCTCCAAGGCAGGGTGGTATATGACAGAGGGGCAACAGATCATGGGGGTGAAAGACAGCAAAATAACAATAGAGAGTGAGAAAGCCTCCTTTGGTCCCTTATATTGTATGTAGTCTACTTGCATTAGGGTGGGCGCACTACTAGCATATTTAATCCCAGCATTGGACTATGAATCAATCACAAACTCTAGATTCAGCTACCACCGAAAAACTCGCCTTCAATGACTGCATGAGACTTTAGGGGGACAGCTAGACACAAAGCATAGCACAAGGCTTTTTACTCTTACTTATTACCATATCTTTATCTGGAGATGAATAATCTCTAATTTATAGTTTTTAAATAAGATACAAAGAAAAATCAAGGGCTACTAGCTATGCAGGTATACAATTCTTTCAACCTTCTGTGATGTATAGTAAAGAGAGGGAAAAGGCTCAAATGACATTAGTGGCAGAAACTAAGATCTTTGGTCATTCTTACTGAGCCCAACTCAAAAGCATTAACTGCCATTTCATGGGTCAGCACTTAATTCACATTGTTACATTTTAGACAGCATTAATGGCTTGGCACAAGATACCTGGAAAACTTATACTTGTGGAAAAGGATATACTAGATATTATGAAGAGCCATCACATTAGGAAAAACAAAGCTTACATAAAGCATTGTTTTCATGGCACACTGGACTCCTAAAAATTTAAAGAAAATCTCTATGAGAACAAAGTATAAAAGAAATTTACTGAATTTTAAGGGAAAAAGAAAAAGAACTCTCAAGAGGCAGAGCTGTCTGAAGGGCAAATGTCAAAGATCAACATAGCCCAAATCCTGGGCCAGCAGCAAGACACGGAAGGAAGATCAACCTGAGACTTGCAAATTTAGCTGGAGTCCTCAGGCACAATTAATATGGTCCTTGTTTGGTTTTCCTCATCCCTCTCCTAAGGTTTTTTTTTCTCTAATAGTCTCAAAAATAGTGAAGGAGAGAAATAAGCAGCACACTCCTGAAGAGAATACAGTGAAATTATAAACTGATAAACTGCATGACTTATTAGAAAATGATAATAATTTAAAATATGAGGTCAACTGACTAACAAACCAAATTAAAGAACTCAGAAATAGACCTTTGTATATTGAAACTTGAAATATGACACAGAAAGCCCATTCAAGATATCATAGAAATTATGGACTGTTCAATATATGGCACTGGGCTAAAGTTTATACATATAGAAAATAAAAAAAGAAATAGGGTGCTTATTGCACACCACACACACACAAATCAATTCCAGGTTCATTAAAAACCTCAAAGATAATACAGAATGATACATTAATAATTTTAGAGTAGTTTAGAAGTTTTAAACAAGGATCAGAAGGTACTAATTATAAAATTGACTATTTTGCACAATTAAGAATCTATGTTGTCTTACAAAGATATTCTGAATTTATGTTGTCTTACAAAGATACTCTAAGGATAAGTCATGATATATGTAATACATATATTCTGTAAATTACTAGTATTCAAAAATATATAAAGAACTATACAATTGAAAAGGAAAAAAGTATTAGGAAAATGTGCAAAGGTACACAAATAGGCATTTAGAGAAAAAAAGAAATGGAAAATAAGTATGAAAACTATGTATCTTATCAACAATCAGGAAAATGCAAATACACATCCCAATGTTATATCATTCTACTTTCACTGGAGAAGAAAATATTGACCAGTATGTTAATGACCAATATTGGCAAGCATATGATTCAACTGAAACTCTATATGGTATTGGTAGGAGTATAGATTTGGAAAATTCACTCTGGAAATACACTGGCATTATTTTATAAAGTTAGATAACAAGTCGCCTATTTCAAAGTCATGTAGAAATACTCAGACAATTACATTAGGAGAATCATACCATAAAATACACAGTAGCACATTTTTTATTAAAAAAGTGAGAAGCAGCTGAAATACCCACAAACAGGAGAATGCATACATAAATTGTAGATTTTTCACTCAATGGGCTATAATACACCAATGAACAGTAAAGATACCTACTTCATAAAACAACTTACAAAGTATATACTGAGAAAACATGTTACTGAAATCTATAAAAAGTATACACATTCCCACTGTGTCAATTTAACTAATTTGAAATTACAAATTACATGTTCTATAATTGCTTCCTCTAAATGATTTTTAATTAAAAGCTTCTATAGAAAAATTTGCCTAAGATTTGGATGGTGAAGTTTTGAACACACAATTAACAAACTTAGTCTGTACCAAACAATAGAGACATGTATTAATCTTTATTTAATTCCATAAAATCTGCTATGTTCTACAGATTTTGATAGAGGATATTTTCATTAATTAGTTCCAACTTTTTTTTAACTCATCATTATTTCTTCTTTAAACTACAAGGTGCAATTTAAATTCTCACATATACTGCTTTCAATCCCTTTTATGTTGACTCCTACTTTCATTGAATTTTGGTTGCAGAAAACACTCAGTTAATACTAATTTTTAGATTGCTAATATTCGTGGATATCTGCACATCACACACATTGTCACTGATGTTGGCAAATGACAGCAACCAAGTCTGCAGCTTCCCCAAATGTCTCCAGATCTCCTCTGTCTGCTTCTCAGATTTGGGACAGGTGTGGTAAAGAAAGCCACTTTCTCCTTCAGGTCAACCTGAATTGGAATTTATGAGAGAAGGACATATTTATAGCTTGCTCATAGTACTTACTTCATATGGAATGCTACTTCCAGACTCAGGACTAGTTTCAAACTGAGTGACAAAAAAGACCTACGTATAGTACCTAGTCAGTTCCACAACTGCCTGAATTCTAAGCCCTCTAAAGAGCCTCTTACTCTACATATCTTACATGCTTCCTTGAGCAAACTGTGACAGAAGCAGTATAATGTCAGTATGGGGCCTTTTACATAGAACAACACTAAAATTAATAATGTATTGATTAGGCATGCACCATGAAGGTAAAACACATTTTTTTCTTTGTAAATATTTGCTTATTTTTATTATTATTTTAATTCTACATATTTGTGTGGGACAGTGTGAAAATTCGATGCATCTCACAATGTACAATGATCAAATCAGAATAGTTAGCATTTTCCTCTCTGTATCATTACTTTAGGTTTGGAATCTTTGAGCTCTTCTCTTCTATTTACTCATAAATTATACGATAAAATTTTTGTAAGAAAAAGAGGCAGGAGGTATAGCTCAGCGGCACAGCACCTTCCTGGTAAGCGTGAGGTCATGAGTTCGATCCTCGATATCAAAAAAAAAAAAAGAAAGAAAGAAAGGAAGGAAGAAAATGAAGGAATGAAGGAAGAAAGGAAGGGAGAAGGGAAGCAAAGAAGGAAGAAAAGGGAAGGGAGGATAGACAGTTGGGGGTTGTAGCTGAAGTCTACAGTCCAGCACTTTGAGAGACTGAGACTAGAAATTCAAAGAAAAGCCTAGGAAAAATTAGTGACTGTCTCAAAAAAAGAAAAGGCAGAGGTGTGGAGGAGAGAGGCTGATGATGTAGTTCAGTGAAGGACCTGGGTTCAATCATCAGGCCTGAAGAAAAAAGAAAAGAAAAAGTAAGGACATGGGTAAACAAAATTCTTTCCTGCAAGTGAAGCAGGAAGAAGAAAGGGAAAAAATAACAAAACAAACAAACAAACAAACTAAAAATCATCAGTAGATTCAGTGGGGTTTGGGACGATAGTAGAGTTCTTGAGATTAGGGAGGAATTCACTGGTGTTCATTTCATTACAAGTTGAGTATCCCTTTTCCAAAATACTTAGCACCCGAAATATTTCAGATTTTTGAATTTTTCAAACTTTGGAATATCTTCATAGACTTTCACAGTTGAGCATCTCTATTTGGAAAATCCAAAATCTAAAATGCTTCAAACTCCAAAACTTTTAAGTACATTTCACATATCAGATATTCAGATGAGATGTTCAACCTGTATATTGCTTCATAACATATATAACAATAAAATTTTGTATGTACTGAATCTTATATTAGAATAATGAAAACAAAGTGGTGAGATATGAAAGATATGAAAACAAAACTGAGTTAAGAAATAAGTAATACAAAGAAGGTAGCATCCAGAGCAAATTTCTGAACCAGCTACTGATAAAACCTATCCTCAGAGTCCACAAAGGTTGGACTCAGAAACATGCCAGAGTAGTACTTAGCTTAATTTAGAAGTAGAGGAAGCCCTTATAGTACTCTGGGTTGCTTCCAGAACAGTTTGTCTATAATATGTGTTAAAACTGCAATTAGTGCCGGGCCTGGTGGCACACACCTGTAATCCCAGCACTCGGGAGGCTGAGACAGGAGGATCATTGCAAGTCTGAGACCAGCCTGGCTACAAAGTGAGCTCAAGGCCAGTCTGAATGGCATAGTGAGACCCTGTCCCAAAAAGACAAGGGCTAGGGATTTAGCTCAGCAGCATAAGCACCAACCTGGCAAGTGCAAGGCTGTGAGTTCAATCCCTGTTGCCACAGAAAAAGAAAAAAAAAAAAAAGAAGAAGAAGAAGAAAAAGAAAAAAAAAAGAAAAACTGCAGTTAGTGAGGACTTAGCTTTGAATACAGTTCTAACAGGTCCCTAATTTGGAATATCATGCCCCTAAATCATTCTGCTCTGTCACAGTACAAATGAAAAGAAAAATGCTTCTAAATACTTGCCCTTGTACTTTTTTCATTACTTTCTCATTTCAGAACAGAAACTGATTATCATTGTTTGAAGGTAGCAGGTTTTTACAACAATTAAAAAGACTAACTGTATTGAAAATCAACAGTTTAACAGTCAATGCTATTCTAACAAAGACTGCATCATAACACCAAAAAGTGCTGTAGAATAGCTCAGAATAAACTTAACACAGAACATGTATCATCTATTTGCGGAAAACTGTGAAACTGTAATGCAAGATGTAGAAGTCCTCCGTAAATATGGAAATATGTCTTATTTCTAAATGGAAATTTCATGGTTGTTAAATGTTTATTCTTCTCAAATGTATGCATAATGTCAAAGCGTTAATCAAGATTCTAATGGGATATTTTAGAGGAAAGGGAACTAAATCAATCTTTAAAACCATATTGAAAAATAAATTAATAAACATTGAGAAGAAATTGTAAAAATGAAGAAAAAGTATGCTTTTGTCCAGCCAGATATAAATATCTATCATAAAGCTTCAATGACTAAAACAGTATGTTACTGATCTTAATCACTGAATTAAAGAACCACAAGAGTCAGGCAAAGGATTAGTAAACCTTTGGGAATGTTGCATATGTCATCTGTACTATTTAAAACTAGTGAGAAAGGAAAACCTTAAAATGCTATTTTAACAGTTGTTTATATGTTTAGGAATAAAGTTGAAAATCAATCTCACATATAGTGCATTTCTATTAAATTTACAATTTGAATTGAATAATAAATATGTAAGACTCAAATGTTGGGAGCACTGTTTAAATCTGAATTTGGGAAGTCCTTTCAATGCATGGCAACAAGCTTAAAAACTGTAAGGACAAGACTTAACTATAAAAAACTAAAACTTGAACATAATGAAAGATGGCATAAACAAAATTTTAAAAAAGCGACATATGGGAAAAACTGCAACATATAATTTAGAGTGTTTTGATGTGAATGTTGATAAAAAATCTACAAAATGATAAAAATGACTAAGGTAAAGAACTCGAACAAAGAGCATACTGAAAAATAAGCATAAATTATAAATATTTATTATTAATATGCAAACACATGTAAAAATATAATTATAACATCATATGATCCCCTCATCCTGATCAGATTGGTAAGTTTTGATAATACGAAGCACAACCAAAAACCCAAGGAAGGAGGGGCAGGGCCACTAACACAGTTAAATACAAGAAAATGAAGAGTTATAAACTTTTGAAGGATAATTTTACAATGTTTATCATAATTCTATATGTATAGTTTTAAATTCTAATTCAAAGAAATAATTGGATAAATGGAAAGACAGATATGAAAGAAATTTATTCCAAAAGTACACAGCCATAGCCAAAAGCTACAAGTAAACTCTGTATCCAAGTATCCAGTCAAGTATCTAACAAATATAGTTAAGTAAATTACAATATATTCATGTAATAGAAAATCATGTATCTATGCATTTACACAAAGTTATGAGTAACACTATGGAGAGATAGTCACAATATATTAAGTGAGATAAACAATTACAAAACAGTATATACAAAATGAGCAAATGGTTGACAAAAATACAGTTATTTATGTCTATGCAGAAAAATCAAGAAAATACAACACTTAGGGAATTGGATTATTTGAAAAAGAAAGCTTACTTTCTAACTTTACATAGTATTGAGTTTAAATATTTTACAATAGTCTATATAAAGAAAATTATTTCGGCTGACCTAAAATTTAGAAAAGAAAAATAATTCACATTAAAACTAGTCCTCTGAGCTTATCATTTTCCATGAATAAAACGATTTACTGCTAACAACTGAAATTCTTAAAGTACATAGTACTGAAATAAGCCTAACCTATCCCATAGAATATTGCAAAATAAAAATTTTAGAAAAAGGACAACTAATTTCCCTAAAAATATATTTAAAAAATTAACGTGAGCTATAGACCATAAGTATTACTTTCTTTATGGAGATCCTAGCCTGTTGCCAATAATATTTCTCTCTTTCATTACAGTAAAAAAGACAAAAGTGTGCCCATTTAATAAATAAAGGTATAAAATAGAGCCCCCAAAGCCCCTCTCTACTGTTATAAATATTTATTTGGGAAATTTAACGACTAAATATCATCTAGTTCAACATCTGCACTCCTTCAACTAGACTGTACAAGCTTACTGAGCTCAGGAATCCTTCAGTTCTTATTCTTTACTGAATCCAGAGTACCTAGGAAATAAAGGGTGGGAGGAAGAAAAGGAATGACAACACTTTAAAAGATAAAAGGAATCTCCAAGGCCATTTCTGTCACTGATGTAATCAATGGCACCTAATCAATAATTATATGTGACAGTCATGCAATCATTATCACACAGCCAGCCCTGGATCTTTCTTCTAATAGTTGGCCCAGTATTTTTTTTTCTGTTCTACTATGCAATAGATCTCATTCTACCTCAAGTTAGTAGATATCACCTCAACTTCAAAAGAGTATCTTGACAGACATCATATAGAAAATTTGGTTAAAAGTTTAGTCAAACACTTAAACACTTAGGTTGTTAAAAGTTTTGACTTAAGCGTGTTTGTTTAGGATGGATGAATTGGGATGGATGAATTTTTTTTTATAACTTCCCTTCTCTTCTTTATCTCCAGTCATATACAGAAGCTCTTTCATTTTTCCTTTATTAAAGTGCTTTCATTTTATGCCTTTATGTCAAGCA
Source organism: Cuniculus paca (assembly GCA_004365215.1). NCBI lineage: Eukaryota > Metazoa > Chordata > Mammalia > Rodentia > Cuniculidae > Cuniculus > Cuniculus paca. Next base: position 1,807 of record RJWT010042513.1, on the reverse strand, counting down.
ACAATTCAAGGCAATAACTTTTTTAAAAAAAAATGACATAAATTAATATGTTAAAATGCCATTGATTGACACCTTATTTGTTAAAAACAGAACATCACCCCAAAACTGATACATGCTATAATACTCTATAATCTATAGTAATTCCCTATTAGTCTAATTTTACAGAGTAATTTTTAACCATTTGGATAGCTCTCAAAAGCTATATTGAAAATATAATGATTTTCCTGTGACAAAATAGTGTTTTGATAGTTCAGGATCAATGAAGATAGTCAAAACAATGAAATTATTGAAGTTTCATAATATAAGGCATAATTTAGTTTAGGAAGCCAAAGTATAACTCTTACCTGAATTCCAAAGCTGCAAGAAAGAAAAATTAAAGGGTATAATCTGCATTAAAAATAATGCATAGCTTAGTCATACTTTGGATAACAAACTGAAAATTTTACAGGAACACAAATCAGCAATTATCAATGTGTTCTTGTTGGGGATTAAATTCACTCATTAAGTCTACAAATACTAAGTGTCACAAAGTTATTCATGGAGTTACTAACTATACATCATCATATGTGTCATATATGGAAAATAACTAAAAAATAAGAAACTAAATTATTTTGATTTTATTGAAAAATTGTAATAGTAATAAATATGAAATAATATATTCTAGTGTTTAAGGACATTTATGAGCTGAATTTGTATCCCTCCAAAATTAATCTATTAAAGCCCTAACCCCTAATATAGAATGCGATTATATCTGAAGGTAGCATCTTTAGCAGATGCTGGATAAATAAAAAGGGTGGAGGAAAGGAGAAAAAAAGAATTGAAATATATTTTCTACATGTACCAATTCTCTACAGTGAATGTAATCACTACGTTCTCCAAACATGTACAAATAAAAGTTTTTTAAAAAAAGGTTAAAAGGCTCTAATCTGACAGGACTGTGGCCTGGTAAGAAGAGGAAGATTCCGTGTGTGTGTGTGTGTGTGTGTGTGTGTGTGTGTGTTTGTGTGTGTGTGTCTTTCTCTCTGTCTTTGTCTCTGTCTCTCTCTCTCTCACTGGCCTTCTCCACATCATGTAGAAGGTAGCCATCAGGAAGCAAGGAAGACAATCACCAAAGAAACCAAATTGGTGGGCACCTTTCTAGTCATCAACCATGACAAAAGAAATTTTCATTGTTTAAATTACCAGTCTGTAGAATTTTTAAAGGCAGTCCAAGTTCATTAGATTTTTGTTTAATAGAACAGATCTAAATCTAAACTATGTACCAATTAATGCTAAATCTTAGTTTTCCTGTTTGTAAAAAGATATAAATCCAACCCTAAATTACATTTTCAGAAATAAAGATCGAAGAATATATAAATCAGTTATTAATTAAATAAATGGTAACTTACTATTTTATGTTTTATTTACTTGAGTTAATTTACTTAAGTTACAAATCATACTTTCATAATTTAAAAAGTACTCAAATAATACATTTTAAGTGCTAATCATTTAATACTTGGCATTCCAAAAAATGTGATTTGTTTCTTGTGAGACATTTGCCTTGATCTTCAACTTCAAGGTTGCATGGCCTTTGAAAGACTAGTTTTGCAAGCTTATTTTATCACTGTGAATATACTATTCATGTAGCATTCATTTAAAATAAATTAAATATATGATCTTACACCTGATATAAACTCACATACTAATATTAGTTTAAGTTTTCTTCAGTATAGTATATGACACAATATAGACAACCAGTAATACTCATAGAATAAATAGGTAAATCTAACTATTTTAGCAACACTAAATATATATATATTGGCCTGTC
>RJWT010042512.1:0-12224 GCA_004365215.1 Cuniculus paca | reverse complement strand
GTTATGAATCACACAGAAACCATAGTACCAGGATAGTAATATTGAGGTAGTCAAGAGATAGGGCATTTCCAGTAGTACAAAGATCTCCCACGGTACCCTTTTATACCACATCCACCACCTTTTTAATACCAAGCAACCACTAATCTGTTCTATATTATTGTAATTTTATTTTTTCCAGAATATTAAATAATCAGGATCATGTAGAATATGTCTGATTTTTGTTTTCATGCAGCATAACTAGAGATTGGTCTTATCATTTCAAACGTGTATAGTATTGTTTTATCAATAGTATTCTACACAGTTTAAACATTCACCCACTGAAGGACCTCTGGGGTGTCTTCAGTTTGGGGGCTATTACAAATAAAGCTTCTATAAACTTTTCTGTACAGCTTTTTAAATCAACCTAAGCCTTCATTTCCCTTGAATAAATAAACCAGGGGTTCAGTATCTGCATCATAAAGTAGATGCACGTCTAGCTGTACCAGTTCACAGTCCCACCAACAGGGTATAAGTGATCCACTTAACCCATATCAACGCTGGCATTGGCGTTGGCATTTTTTATATTAGCCACTCTGGTAAGTGCATGGCAATGTCTTATTGTGGATTTAATTTGCATTTCTTTGATGATGCTGAGCATTTTTTTATGTGCTTCTGTATCTTCTTCACTATCACGGAGTTTATAATACTCTCCTAAGAACATTTTATGTGAAGACAGTGTACCCTTTCCGCTATCAATCTGACCATCTCACAGATAAGGAGGCTACTACACAGATGGACCCAATACCTTGAAGTGAGGCAGCCCTGAGACAACAATAGGGATTCAAATGTGCTCACTCAGGAGGTCACACAAGCATTGGGCAGGCAGAGCTGTAACTTACCCTCACAGGGATGATCTCCTTCTTTTGAAAAGGTCTCTTTCCCAGGAAGGACTGAAATTTGATCTTATTAAGAAGGTTTACAGTTTCCTTCAATACTTATTTGAACAGATATTCTTTACTGCCTGCCAGACTTCAAGGAAAGAACCTGCATCGGACATCATTTTTCACAGACCTTGGCACACTGGAGAAATGTTTAAAACTTTATCAAATAAATGAATAAAAAAGTTTCCAGCCATCGAAGGGAAAAGAAAAGATTGATTTCAGTCTCTCTTTCATGGGCTTTGCTCACTTAACCAACAGTGTTTGAACCTGCAGTAGTGAAAAGTCACTTGGATTGGTCTGGGCAGCAGAAATAAAAGGGGCCCAAGCTTGACTTAAATGGGAGGGACTGAAACTGTGTTAAACCAGATTCAGAGAGACATTGCAAAGAGAAGCATAAACGAATTCCAATTATAAATGGTGATCTGATACATGACAGATTTTGGAAAGTGCAGGCAAAAATGGCTTCCTTAAATAATTCTCTTGAAATGTGCTTTAAGAGCAATTTGGAATTAACTAGCTGGAGAGAGAGGGAGAAAGAAAAAGACAGCGAAGGGACAGCAGAAGAGCATGTTAAGAGGGATGTTTCATTGTTTCATGGAGGAGGCAAGGATTTGAGTATCTGATGTTTCGGGAACACAAGAGTTGAAAACAAAATTATCCGGAACAGGTGGGTAGGCCCAGAAATGCAAGTATCATTAGTCCTTTTAGATACTGTGAAAACCTCAATATTAAAACTAAACCAGTATAGAGATGACATACAGGCCATGGTCTCCAGAGACATCTTACAGTGTTAATACTTTATTAAGGCACATTAACTATATATATTAATGGGCTCAGTGTGTTATTTGCATACATGCCTATGTGCCCTGATTAAACCCAACCTTTCTTTTTCCTCCCACTCATCCTTCCCACTCTGTAATAATCACTATTTTACTTCAGGTTGACATGTTTTAGCTTCCACACATGAGTAAGAGTATGTGCTACTTGTCTTTCACAGTCTGGCTTATTTCACTTAACATGAAGTCTTCCAGTTCTATTTATTTTACAGCAAATGACAAGATTTCATTTTTTATATGGCTGAACAGCACTCCATTGTGTATATCACAAACTTCATGTCCATCTGCCAATGAACACCTAGGTTGACTTCATATTCTGGGTACGTGAAAAGTGCTGCAATAAACATAGACAAGCAAGTATCCCTTTGATATGCTGATTTCATTTCCTTCGGATAAATACCCAGAGGTCATACTCCTGCATCACACAGTAGAACTGCATTTAGGGCTCTGAGGAACCTTCATACTGTTCTCCAGCACAGCTGTACTAATTTACCTTCCCATCAACAGGGTATGAGTTCCTTTTTCTCCATACTCTAAACAGAATTCTTTTTTAATAGTAGCCATTTTAACTGGAGTGAGATCTTGCTGGAGTTTTTTTTTCATTTCTTTGATGGTTGAATATTTTGACCATTTTTTTTGCATATGTTTGTCAATCACATTTGTATTTCTTCATTTTGGAACCATTAAGATCATTTGACCATTTTAAAGTTCAGTTACTTTGTTTGTTTGTGTTCTGAGTGTCTTACATATTACGGATATTGACACCCTGTCAAATGAATATTCAGGAAGTATTTCCTCCCTTTCTGTAAGGTGTCTCTTTACTCTCGTTTCCTTCACGTGTGCAAGCTTTTTAAAAATGTAATCTCAGATGTCAATTCTTCCTTTGTTTCTTGTACTTTTGGAGTCCTACCCAGAAAGTACTTACCTGTATCCAAGTCTTGAAGTGTTCCCGTTTCTTTTGCTAGTTGTTTCAGAGTTCCATGTTTCTCTGTCTTGAGTTGGCTTTTGTACAGGGTGAGAGAGGACAGGAGTATCAGGTTTCAAAAGGACAAAACACATCTGAAAAAAGCTTAATTAGACCTAGAACCATGGAGGCTCCCTGGGAAGCACTGTTGGGCCTCCCATCAAAACATCTGTCAGAACCTATTTAAGATAAGAAATGTGGAGGACTTATCTTTGGTCTTTTCTTACTTTCAAGATTGTTACAAGGCATCTCCTCAATTCTTTCTGCCTTTCCCTTTCAGAGAAGTTAGAGAACTCTGTCTTAGAATCCCATCACTGGTAATCAATCTTGATCTGTATTAGAATCACCTGGGGAGTATTTACATAATCCCCACCCTCTTCTAGCTCTCATTCATCAAACCCAGAAAGATTGTACTAAATTAAATATCATTTTTGAATGATTCTCATTGTAATCAGGATTGTGAGTGGCCAGCTTTTAGGTATTCCTTAAAGAAGATGTATTCTGTACCATCTTTCCTTGTAATGAAGCAAAGAAGAGACAATATTATCTTAGATCGAAGGTGCTTTTCTTAGTCCTGTGATATAGGAGCTCTAGATGTTTTGGCTAATGCTTAATTTCTTCCAAAATATCACTGCTGAGAGGATTCTAGGGAGAATAGGAAGGACTAAGAGTCTGTCTCCCATCTGGATTTTGCTCTGACAACATCTTTAGATCTAAGTAGATTGAAAAGTGAACAAATGAAAAAAGATATTCCATGGCCATGCAACCAAAGTTGGCTTTAATAATGTAATACAAGACAGACTTTAGATCAAAATAAGATAAGGACAGCAGACAAAGAAGGACAATATGTATTTAAAAGATTCAATACAAGATCCAGCAATTATAAATACACTCTTAAAAGCAGACAGTAGATACATGAAGAAAAAACTCACAATTGAAAGGATAAATGGACAGTCAGTTCTCCAAAAACAGACTTCAAAACCCCATTGTCAATCATGAATTGAACACACAGAAAATATGTAATAAAATAGGGGACTTAACATAGCAAAATAACTAGATTTATCAGATATACACAGAACACTTCACTTGAAAATAACAGGGAGGCATTATGGAAAACAGCACTTCACAAAATTTAAAAACAGAATAATTGTATGAAACAGCAATTCTAGTTCTGGGTGTATTTTCAAAAGAACTGAAAGCAGGGCCTCAAAGAAATCTTTGTACACCTGTGTTTGTGGCAGCATTATTCACAATATCTAAAACATGGAAAGATCCCAAGGGTTCATCAATGGATAAGTGGATAAACATAATAGGACTTATACCCAGCCTTAAATAGGAAGGAATTCTGACATAGGCTACCACATGGCTATTATGCTAAGTGAAATAAGCCAGTCGGAAAAAGACAAATACTGTATGATTCTATTTATACAAGTACTTAAAGGAGTCAGAATCATAGAGACAGGAAGAGGGTGGTAGTTGCCAGGAGCTGGGGGAAAGGAATGAGTGAGTTATTGTTTAATAAGTGTAGAGCTTCTGTTTTATAAGACAAAACGACTTAGGGAAATGAATGATGGCAATGATTGCATAATATTAGGGATATATTTAATACCACTGACTGTACAATTAAATATGATGCTATTATGTGCTTTCTGCCACAATAAAAAAATTTGGAAGAAAAAGAAAAATTAGGCAAATAAAAATGTCATTGTTATTTCTTTTACTTTAACAGAAGAGCTCTAAATCAAGTAAGATTGATAGGGTGAGTGTCTTAGATCAATGCCACCGAGTGGGACAGACCGGGTGGCTTCAACACAGAAACATGTTACTTACAGTTCTGGTGGCTGAAAGGCACAGTATGGCTCACTTCTGGTAAGGTCTCACTTCCTTGCTCGAGGACGACCATCCTCTCAGTGTCATTACCTGGTGGAGGGGGAAGACGTCAGGGCTTCAACATGGGAGCCCGGACAGACACAATTCAGTCCACAGCAGTCTGTTTTAACTTATTTCATTGGACCCTGAACATTTCATGCTACATATCAAAAAGAATAGTACAAGGTGATGGATGACATGCCTATGATGACAACATTTCAGCACGTCACAAAGATAAAATTATTTTCTTCATTCTATTTTTCCCTTAAATTTCTAAACTGGCAATGAGATGTCTGTACGGGAAAGCGGGACTGTAGTTGGTGTTCATGGCCCACTCGATCTCTCTGCCTGAGACGGCTGGTTCTGGAGTTCTTAGACAGTTGCCAGCATGTTACCAACTCCCATAGGGGAGGTTTTCCTCAGCTCTCTCAGCTGATAGCAGAAGGCGGTTACTTTAAGGACCCAGACCATGGGCTCTCAATAGGCTTGGGGTAACAGGCAAAACTACAAAAGGGCTCTGATGATGACTCTCCTCCTGATAGCCAGTCAATCCCACCTCTCTGACAGATGCCAGGCTATCAGTTTTGGCTGCTTGAAAAACACTTTCCACTCTACTCAGTTGGATCTCCAGCCTTGGGGACTGCCATTGTAATTTCCTTCTCGATTCTGTCAGTCCGGTCCTCGTTTCCCAGTAACTGATGTTTCTTCTTCATCAAGTGGATACCCAGAACCTCACAGCAAGAACTTGCTCTGCTGCCCTTTGCTGCCCCCTGCTGTCTATGACGGGAAAGTAAGTTTAACCAGTCAGGCCTTTGGCCCAAAGCGCAACACTGAGATACGTGAAGTTTGGGACACAAAATTTGAGATCAGCTACCAATACTACATAAATAAGATAAATAACATTTTGAAGCAACATTTAAAAAATTGAAAATAATTGCAAGAAAAACATTAACAAATTAGGTGAATACACCCTAAAATGGTACTTCTGGCTTCTATACATTCATGCCTCTCATCCATCTTCTCATCCATACCAGTCTTAGGCACTTTCTTCAATGCCGAAACACAATACCCACCAGCCACAAGTGAAATGTGGAAATGTTTCGTTTGGTTCACAGTTTGTAGAGGTTTCAGTCCACAGTCGGCTGGCTTCACTGCTGGGCTGCATGGCAGCGGGCATCGCGGAGGAGAAGCTGCAGGTGCCATGGTGGGCAGGGAAGCAGAGAAGGCGCAAGGAGGAGCTGGGGAGGGAGATGCACCCTTCCAGGCCACGCCCCCAGTGCCCGCCCCTTCTGACCAAACCCCTTCTCTAACAGCAGGTCAGCTATAGCCCCACCCGGTCCAAACGCCTCCCTAAAGCCCCACCTGTGAGCACATCAGGAGGCAGTCGGGGGACAGGCAGATAGAAACCATGCCAACCACAGTGGAAAACTGCGCTACTCACATTGATCAACCTAACCCATCATTCATCTATGTAGGAAACTCATAAAATTTACAGGAAAGCAACACCAAAACTAAGATCCAAGTGAAACAGATGTAAGAGTAAATCCTGAAGAAAATGAATAGATGAAAATTTGATTTTTTTAAAAAAATCCACAGCTTCAGAGTCAAGACGTACAAGAATAGGCGGTTATGCAAAAGATACTTAATGTTCTATGTTTAATTCCTAAAAATAAAAGATACTATTGCCCAAGTCAATAATTTATTAAAGGGTTTAAAAATTGAGATTAAGAAATTCCATTTGACCTCAACACTTACAACATTCATCTTTGGTTTCAATAGCTTAAGATTACATTATTTGCTTCAGTAGAAAGATGTGCTATTTGGTTCATCAGTATGGGGTAATTTACAGTTGGAATACTGTTAATATTTCAATTTGTGGAGTCAACATATAAAAAACATAGAAACAGTAACTGTATCAGAATGAGAGTACTGCTAGCATTTTTAATGCAAGAATATGGAAATCTGAAAGCTAAGGTAGCAGAGAAATGTACCACGTAATATGAGAAACAAATTTTTTCACTGTAATCGACTCATTGGCTCTTTTCTTATTCTTTTTTTTTTCTCTCCAAAAAGTCATTGTTTGGTTGATTACTAGCCACCTGGGATAAATGTGACTTGCCTATGTAGAAATGAAGAGTCTATGAAAGAGTGATGACAGCAACTATTATCAAAATAAATACAATGCAATGCAGCACTAAGAGAATTAGATGACTGTTATTACTCCATTCTTCACGTTTTCTTGGGATCACCTGAAATTAATGTGACAAAAGACAGAGTTTAAACACATTCTTTAAAATTGTAAATAACTACTAAAAGAGCCAAAGTAATATGAAAGGGAAAACTTAAAAATAGATGAATGGGTCAAGAAATAAGAAAGCTTTTTGTGTTTCAATCGATACCATCCGCTGGGGCTCGAAAGTGACCCTCAAAGCTGACGTTCTGCACACTCACTCCCCTGGGCAACAGCGTTGGGAGGCGAGGCCTCGTGGAAGGTGCCCAGGTCATGATGTCTTCACTGTGAAGTGGATTTGTCATCTCAGGAGTAGGTTTGTTATCAAAGTGAGCTGAGTTCACTCTTGTACCCTCAGGTGCATCTTTGCCCTCCTACCTTCCACCATGGAAAGACACAGAAAGAAGGTTTTCATCAGATGTGGCCCCACAACCTTAGACCTTCCAGCCTTATGATTCAAATAAACCATGACTCTGTTGTATGTAAACTACCCAGGCTCAGGCATCCTATCACAGCAGTGCAAAACAGACCAAGAGGCTACCCATCTAAAATCGAAACAGTAAGAAACGAGAACTTTATCATATACTTAGAGGTATGTGATAATCACTAGCAGAACAAACTGTGTTACAGGAGAGAACTAGATTAGAAGTAGAGAGAAGACAGTCAGGTGGAGAATTTACTTTTTATTTGATATATCATTCTACACTGTTAGATTTTTTTTTAAAATTTTGTCTATGTATTAATTTTATACCATAAAAGTTAGAAAGCTCTGGGGACTATTTCCTCCCCCAGCTGCAGCCACACTGTTCACTCATGGTAAGATCCTGCAGACAGGAAGGAGTCAAAAACAGAGCTACAGTTTCTGGTCTATAGTTTGGTTTTCTGGGGTCTTTTGGTGTGTACTTACATTCTGTATTTTTGAAGTACTAACTTTTGACTATTTTAACCCATAACAGCTACAACCTCATTAAAGTTTTCCACAACTTTTGGATCTTTCTGTTATTTCTTGACAACAATAAACTTGATTCACTGGCTCTTTCTGTGGTTCTTTTTTTTTTTTTTTCCTTCAAGTCATGGCTTTGGTCAATTACTAACCATCTAGGAGCAACTTGATATGCCAAGTAGGGATGAAGAGCATAAGAGAAAGAGTAGACTCTTACTACTATTACCGGAGTGAATACAACATGCTGCATACTAATTAAGACAGTGCTAAGAGAGTAGGATGATGGTCATTCCTCCATTCTTCATGTTTTCCCAGAGAAGAGTGAGCACTTGGAGAGAGAAAACACCTGGAGAAATTGGGAGGATTTCTGTAGATGAACCCACAATCTCATATCAAAGTGCCAAAAGCACAAGGCTAGACACAGGAAATGAAGAAACCAGGTCATCTAGATATTTTAAGTATGAATACTGTCTCAGCTGCCACTCACTGAGAAATAGTTTGTATTACATGGAGAATTTTCCAGTGGCATCACCCTCAAGAATAACACACATGCACACACGAACAGAAGCACAAATGTTTATGGGAAATTTCTGCTCCATGAATACAGATCACAGAAAACTGGCCTTCTATGGTCTCCAACCCAGGTGAGCTCAGGTCCTCACCATCTTCCACACAAGTACCACTAAACAATCAGCCACACTCTGTGGCTGGCAATAGCTGTGTCAACCAAAATTATACAGTTGGCTTAATCTAAGACTGACTTTATATTGCTTATGATAACTTCTATAATGGACCTGCAGTTTATTCTATCACTACTGATCCCTTAGAAAGCTTAACTAATTAGATTCAAATTAACCTAATTTTGAAGAGACTAAAGAAGTCATATCCATTCCTTTGAGACACAGCCCAGCATACAGCTGAATGATAGGAATCCCAGCATCCGAATACGACCTCCTGGGCGAGAATGAGCCAACTGTATCAAGTTGGGAATGAAAGAATTTGGACTTTAGCTCATGTTCTTTTCATTTGAAATGAGATTGAGTTTGGGGGAAGTTTCATATTGTGCAAATTTGGAACATGTTTGTGATTCACCCAGTCTTCACGTTCATTTCATAGACTGTGTTGTGCTATTTTGGACATAACTAAGCATCATCCGTAATAAAATATAGAACAGTATTGTGGTTAAGATCTAAAATGTACCCCCAAAGTCTCATACCTTCAGAAGTAAGGCTTTTGGAAGTGACCGGATTGTGAAAGCTCTAATTTAATCCACTGATAACAACATACAGGCATTATTGGGAAGTAATGGATACTTAGAAGGTAGTACAAAGTTTAAGGGAGTGGGTCATGGGCGTGTGACCTTGGGGACTCTACCCTGTCCAGTATCTCTCTGGGTCTTTCTTTTCTGTTTCCTAGTTGCCGTGAGAGTAGCTTTCCACTGCCATATCCTTCTTCTATGATGTTTCTGCTTTGCCACAGGATTAAAGCAACAGAGCCAGTTAATCATGGACTGAAACCTCTGAAACTGAGAAGGTTTTAAGAACACACAGTCCGGGGGCTGGGGATTTAGCTCAGTGGCATAACAGCCTGCCTGGAAAGTGCAAGGCCGTGAGTTCGATCCTTGGTACAAAAACAAAACAAACAAACAAAAAAACTCACAGTCCTGTGGCATGCAGACTTTCCTGCTAAGAGCTACTCCTAGCTTACTTCTGAATTGCTTAAGTCCAAGAGTTTCTGATACTGTTTCCCAGCCTCTCTTCACAGGCATATTGCCTTCAAGATTTTTCTGTATCTGTGTATCACCTGTACTAATACTGATATATTTCTTTATTCAGTATGCACTTTGGGAATCTTTGGCTTAATCCTTTACTCACGATAAACAATGTGTTAAAATGTGCTAGTTACTTAATTTTCTGAATACAGATTATGAATATATATTTTTTTCTTAAAACTGTCAGCACGCTTTCTAAAATTAACTTACCCAGTGCCAGTCAGACACACACTGTAATATAATTAAGAGAAGAAAAAGGTAGCAAACACTTCGAAGAATGCTCTTTCTTTCACCCTTCAGGTTTTTATTTTGATCTTGATGACAGAAAAGGGCATTGGAGAAGTATTTTGAGTCTCATTTTCTATCTTTTCACTCACTCCAGCAAAAACACCAGAGAAGAAATCTAAGACTCATGAGCTCCAAGACAGTGCTAATTCTACCCTTGGCAGTTCAACATGCAAGACTCACTTCAGGTTGGAGTTGGGCTGGAGGAGGAAGACAAAAGTTGTCAGAAAACCTCATTTCTCCCTTAGTCTATGCCTCAGTCTCCTTACCCAGTCTTCCTGGAGAGCCTTGTAGTTTGGATAATAATAGATACTTTGAATTCAATCTTCCTTCTCCTTTTATTTCTCAAAATTGTCAAAGCCCACAAAGTAAAAGGTTAGGATTTCATGCTAAACACAAACTTGAATACATCATTTGACTACAAAAGCAAGTTAATAAATGAACAAATAATAATGATGGAAGAAAATATAGCAAAATGCCCTATAACATCAATGGCAGCATATTATGAAAAAGTGCTTTCTGAAAAAGTTAATGCATCTTAAATTAAAACAAAACTGAGATTTCATCTCATTCCAGAAAGAAATGGCTAGTATCAAGAAATCAACCAATAATAAATGCTCGTGAGGATGAAGGGAAAAAGAAACCCTTCTCCACTGATGGTGGGAATGTACATTGGTGCAACTACTGTGGAAATCAGTGTGGAGATTTCTCAGAAAACTAGAACTAGAGGTTTCATTTGACCCAGCTATTCCTTTTCTTGGTACCTTACCAGAAAAATTAAAAACACCACAGTGATATGTGTGCACCCATGCTTATAGCAGCAGTTTGCGATAGCTAAATCTTGGAGACAGACCAAATGCCCATCAGGCAATGAAGGCAGGTTTTTTTTTTCCTACAATGGAGTATTACTCTGCCATAAAAAAGATGAATTTGAGCTAGAGATTTAGCTCAGTGGCCTAAGCACCTGCCTGGCAAGCATAAGGTCATGAGTTCAATCGCTCTGCCACACACACACACACAAAAAGATAAATTTGAGATGTTTCTAGGTAAATGAATTCACATTGAGGCCATACCCTTAAGTGAAATAAATTGGACACATGTTTAAATATTACATTGCTTCTCTGGTGTGAGAAACTGAAAGGGTATATAAGTACAAAAATGTATAACATACATTGTGAAAGAGAACAAAATGTTCAAATGAAAAGGGGAACAAGGGTGGGGGAAGGAGGAAATGAATGAAGAGGGAAAAAAAGGAGACTAGAAAGAGAAAATGGAAACAAAGCTTCTGTAAGTAAGGAGGGGAAGAAATTGAGGGAAGAGAAGGGATTGGGGAAAAAAGAATCAAGATATATTCTGCACAGGTACAAATTCCTTATGATGAATGTGATTATATATATATATATATATATATATATATCAATAAAATTAGTTTAAAATAAGAACATGATAAAATTAGTTTTAAAAAAGAACATGTTAGCCCTCAAAAAACAGTCATCCTTTCCTATTTCACTCTAAAAACATTAAAAAGTTAATGCAGCTTGATAAATACTGCGATTAAATTCTCACTTCTCTAACTTGGGTTGAGTCAAATAGTCATCTAATCTTGAAACTAAGTTTATGTGTACTGCCATCGGGGCCCCCTCCCTGTCCACTGGGCTCTGAGAAGCAATGAGATATAGTAGGAAAAAATATGACTCTGGAATTGGGTCTGGTGATGGATTGGGGTGTTTTAAATTGCAAAGTACTTGACCTTCCTAAATCTCAGTTCCTGCATGTATAGCATAGACATAATAACCCTCACAGGGCTTCTTAAAGATTGAGATAATCCATGGAATGAACTGTTGGTGCCTGATCCCCTCTTTACCCACAAATTGAATTAATAAGGACTCTCTTGCACTAATGTTTCTCCGTGGCTTTTGCTTTATGATTCTTATCTGGTGCTTATCGGGCATCAGTAGAGTCGTAAAACTCATTTTGGGTTCAGTTCTTGTCTCTCTGCAGACTTCTAAGGCTCCAAATGGAATTTCTGAGGCTGTCTTTTGCTCCAAGGACTTGGCATTCAGGACTCAAGAATTCACTTCCTTTACCTCCTGGCTGTCCCCATGTTCCAGCACTAGTTTCTAACATCTCAACTTCAGGTCCAAATCTCTCACCTCCCAAATCCCAACCTCCAGATAAACAGGTATGAAGTCCCTTAACGGTGTGTGGCATACAGATAAGCAATATCTACAAATACTCCGTCCCAGATCTGGAAAATATAGATTGCAGATTCTGTTTTTCCAGGACTACCTTGGCTGTTACCATTGTGAACTTAACAATCCAAGAACTTTTACACATACAATATTTTAGACAATCTTTAAAAACACTAGGGTTTTTTGCTTTGTTTTTTGAGGCAGGGTCTTACTA
>RJWT010042511.1:0-12128 GCA_004365215.1 Cuniculus paca | reverse complement strand
TTAACTCCTTAGTATGTTCATTCTATTTTTTGTCTTCATTGGGTTCATTGTTTCTTTTGAGGACAGTGGTAGTGAACCTTTTAGAGCTTTCAGTGGATACAAGCAGCCTGCTGTGTCACTTGTGCCGTAGGTTCCTACCATTGTTCTAGGATATTCTTGAGAATTTTTTAGAGCACTGGTTTGGTGGTCATGAATTTCTTCAGGAGCTCTCTACTATGAAAGCATCTTTATTTTCCTCTAAATTTTTTTTTTTTTTTTTGGCACTGGGGATTGAACTCACAACCTCGCGCTTGCCAGGCAGGCGCTTAGGCCACTGAGCTAATCCCCAGCCCTTGTCTTTTTGAGACAGGGTCTCACTATGCCATTCACTTTGAGCTCACTTTGTAGCCCAGGCTGGTCTCGAACTCACAACGATCCGCCTGTCTCAGCCTCCTGAGTGCTGGGATTACAGGCATGAGCCACCACGCCCGGCTTTTCCTCTCAGTTTTAAGATAGTTTTGCAAGATATGTCAGCCTGAGTTGGAAATTGTTTTCTTTCAGGGCTTGAAACACTTTGCTTCAAGCTCTCCTGGCCTTTAAGGTTTGTGTTGAGGTCTGTTGTAATTCTAATAGTTTTACTTTTGTAAGTGATTCATTTCTTTTCTCTGACAGTTTTTAAGATTCTTTTCCTGTGTTGGGCTTCAGGTATTTTGACTGTGATGTGACATGGAGAAGTTCTGTATTCATTGTGGCGATTTGGAGTTCTATATGCCTCACTTCTATGTATGTTTAATTCTTTCCCAAACTTGGAAGGTTTTCTGCTGTTATTTTTGCAAACAGGCTTTTTTTATGCACTTTGTACTGTGTTCTGATTTTTCACATACGTCAGTTAATCTTAGATTTGTCTTCTTTGCAGCATCTAGCAGCTGTTGAATCCATTTTTATGTTCTCTTGTTTTTAAGGTATCTCTGAGTAATCGATCAGTCTTTGAAAACATCACTTCTAATTCTGTTTTGTCCTCACATTGATCACTGCTGCTACTACCCATATTCTATAATTTTCGATCTCCTAGATTTCTGTTTGGAACCTTTTCACGGGCTGTACTTACTTGCTAAACTGGTCGTTCTTGTTTTGGATCATTTTTTTGCTCAACTACCTTTTCATTAGTGTCTTCTGTAAGCTCCCTGATTATTTTATTACCTCTGTCATACTGATTATATTTTCTGTGCACCTGTTGTGCACCTCACTGATCTGTCTTTTTATCTCTGTTATCCTTAATAAATAATTTAGTTATGTATCTTTTGCTTTCCTCCCCCCTCAATGCCCCATGGATCGACTTTGGGGGAGTTGGGAGTTTTGGGAGGCTTTTTGTTGCCTTCTCTTCCATGTTTCTATTGTGTTGTGTTCTGTTTTGTTTTGTTCTTTTCTTAGGTTTGTCGTTGCTTATAAGTGGAAAGATTTTGTTGCTAGTTTGGAGATTTCTTTAGTCTGATTTTCAGTGATGCACTCAGCTTGGCTGTCTATAATCCTTTACCTCTGCCCCAAGATCCAGTCACTTCTCTTAATATGGGAGGAGGAGATGTAATGTAATTGACCCAGCACTCATTTTTCCAGGAGTTGACTACAGTATTGTTAATGTCACAAAGGTAATCTGGGTTTTGGCATACAGAGAAAAAAACCTATTGATAGCAACAACTGTGTCACTCTGCAGTAGCTACTAAATCAGTAATAATAATATTCAAGACAAAGTAAGTATTGACAAACCTTAATAACCAATAATGTACCGTCTTTAACCTTAGAAAGGAAATCTACAATTATAGTATAATAAACCCAAGACAAATCAAATACTGACATACAGTGAATAGCTACTAAATGAGATAACTACACCTCCACTAACGATAGAAAAGAATTCAACAGCAGTAACATAGATTTAACAATCAAAAGGTTAATAAAGCTTAATGGTTATACTGTTAAACATATTAATGGTTGAGAATGGGAGAATGTAAAAAGAAAAATTAGAAAAATTAAACAGTGAAAGATGATAAAGAGGAGAGAAAAGTAAGGCAAAAGATCTATTATGGAGTAGAAGGATATGTATAGAATTAGATAAAAGTAACAAAAAAAAAAAACCAAGATAGATAAAAGGAAGAAGAGGTGCCTGTTCATAATATGGAGAGTAAAAGTAGAAAAGTTAAAAGGCTAAGACCTGGCCTTGCTGCTGTTGGTGGATAGGAAAAGTAATCAGACGTTAGATCTGTGCCAGATGTAGGTAACAGGGCAAAGGGTTCAAGTATTTAATGCAGGCAAGCACTTTTTTCTTTCTTTCTTTTTTTTTTGTGGCACCGGGGATTGAACTCGTGACCTCATGCTTGCCAGGCAGGCGCTTAGGCCGCTGAGCTAGATCCCCAGCCCTTATCTTTTTGAGACAGGGTCTCACTATGTCATTCAGGCTGGCCTTGAGCTCACTTTGTAGCCCAGGCTGGTCTCGAACTCACAACGACCCTCCTGTCTCAGCCTCCCGAGTGCTGGGATTATAGGCGTGAGCCACCATGCCCTGCCCCTTTCTTTTTTTCCTTCTTTTTTTTCTTCCTCTCTTTTTTTTTTGGATACTAGGAATCAAACTCAGGACCTTGTACTTGCCAGGCAGGCATTTGTGCTGCTGAGCTATGTCCCCATTCTTGGCAGGCACTTTCAGACTCTACTGTTTCTGGATACTGCTGAAGCTTAGCCTCCAGGAGTGGGGCCTGTTCCCTTCTCAGCCTGAGTTTAAATTTCCCAGGAGATAATCTTTCTAGCTCACTCCCTGACTATGCTGTCTCTCATGGCTGTCTCTTAGCTGTCATTGTGGGAGGGTAACATTGGGAGCCCTGAAGTGAAGCTGTTTTTCAGTTGTTCTGAGTCTCAAATTTAAAGTATCAACACCTTCCTGAAGAGGCAGGCACCTGTTCAAGCACTCTGGATGTGACAGGATCCCGTACTGAATCCCTCTCCGCTGTTGCGTGCTGTGTGAAAAGATCTACTCAGAGCAAAATCCCACGGTTCACAAAGACTGTGGGCTTTGCTGTTGTTTCTCCCTGGATCTCCTAGTCTTGGGTACTTACCTTGCTTCCGCAGATCCTGTTTCCCCTCCCTAGGAGCCATGAGAGCTGGGCAGAGAGTCCACATTGTTTCCTTTTTTACTGTGTTGTGGCCCATCTATTCAACTTCTCTGTAGCTCCTAATTTTTTCTGTCAGTTTCTTAATTCCCACTGATCTGTTTCTCTTTTTTTCTTTGACAAGTTGTTATTTTTCACTGACTGGTTTCTGGATCTTGGAGAGGCTGAATTTTGCTACTGATCACTGCCCTGCCATTTTCTTCTCCTCAGTGATTTTATGTTACAGAAGCAGAGAGGAATGACAGATAAGAACTGTGTGCACCTTTATGTTTAAGAGTGAACTAAGTGATCTGAAAATTGGCCCTGGAGAGTTTTATGAGGTGACAGGAAATTATTAAAAAGGAGATATTAAAAATAATCCATGCTATTGCATTAATGAACCAAAGCAGGCTGCTTCTTCAAGTAGAGATTGAGAAGATTACAAAAATTGTGTGAATGTGGGCGAGTAGCCTTTGAAAAGTTGGGTTGTAAGGCTTATAAAAGTAAAGATAACATAGGGCTATTTTAAAGACTTTTTTTTGGTTTTTTGGGGTTTTTTTTTTTTTTTTTTTTGGTAATGGGGATTGAACTCACAACCTTGCACTTACCAAGCAAGTGCTTGAGCCACTGAGCTCAATCCCTGGCCCTAGATAGGACTATTTTAAAACTCACAAAACAAAGTCTAGGATTGAAGATTAGAATTGTGATTTTTATTTGATTTTTTGGGACTTCTTGGCCTTTGGAATAAACATCTGCAGTCACATCTTTTTATATTTGGTATTACAAGCAAAATGGTATTTATAAGCATTCATGTTTTGAGACTCATTAAAACACTTATTTTCTGGAAAACCATTTTGTGGAATAATTAATGTATGTGATTATTGTCCAAATTATAATACATATTTCATAGTATATACCTCAAAAGATGTATGATGAATTTGTTTTTCTTGGCTGAAAATCACTTCTGTGTTCCTTAGGTGCAGGCAACCATAGGTACTTTATGGGCTACCTGTTCTTCTTGCTTTTTATGATCTGTTGGATGATTTATGGTTGTATTTCTTGTGAGTACAATTAATTTTTTTTGCCTTCTTAAAATACAAATGTTTGCTTACTAGATTATATTTACCATATTATGTAATGATAAAAGTCTAAACAAAAATATAGTTTGGGGTACTTTATATCTCATCAAGGAAAAAGATACAGATCTATCAAATACGTTGCACATGTAATACAAGCAGTCAGTTAATCACCTTTTAATATGTGTGTCCTCTGGGAAACAGTGGTATAATAGGTTTTGAGAAGCATCTGGGAAGAACACACCAACATCTCACATCATGTGCCAATAAAATAATTCATTATGGTAATAGCCCTCAAGGAGTGGATTTTGTGTTAGAAAAATCCTGTGTCAAAAGACAAAAAAAAAAAAAGTTAAAAAGCCAGGCATAGTGGCGCACTGCTGTAATCCCAGCAGTCGGGAGACTGAGGTAGGAGGATTGTTGCAAGTTCAAGACTAGCTGGGGCTACAAAGTGAGCCCAAGGCCAGCCTAAACAGCATAGTGAGATCCTGTCTCAAAAAGAAAAAAAAGAAAGAAAGATAGATCGATCGATCCTGTGTCACTGAAGTGATACTGCTATGTGCCCCTACTCCAAAAATATCTCATGCATTATCTTTGTTTAAAGAAAATGTTTTTTCAAGTATATATATGTAACACCAAATCTGTTTATTCTGAAAGTACAGTAAACAAAATTTTTTTTTAAATGATTTGCTGCTACTTTTCCATTGCCGAGTTTGGTAAATGATTTTTGCACTGAAGTATAATGAAGTTATGTAAGAGTATAAAAACATTTGCTAATGTCTGATACCTATTAAACATAGACTGTAAAGATCATGCTAAGTGGTGTCAGCACTAATGCCAACAAGAGGTGCTTTAATGATTATGTAAGTTTTCTGTCTTCTGGTTTTAGACTGGGGACTTCATTGTGAGACAACTTACACCAAGGATGGATTTTGGACATATATTACTCAGATTGCTACATGTTCACCTTGGATGTTTTGGATGTTTCTGAACAGTGTTTTTCATTTCATGTGGGTTGCTGTATTGCTCATGTGTCAGATGTACCAGGTACGTGTGTTTGTGTGCTTTACTGTACCGAGAAACACTAAAACATTCTCTCCTTATTTAAGAAATAATAATGTATTCTTAACCACTTGACTTTTCAAGAATTAATTTTAATTTTTATTTACTTCTCCCCTCTGCCTTCCTCTTTTGCTCATTTGTATTTTTTATTATAAACTTCTTTCAGTACTGCTTTCAGCACAGTTTTATTGTTATTCCTGATTCAGATATACACAGTTGCTTATGTGTGAGCTTAAATTGATGATCTTGCTAATTTTGTGTTCATTTTAGCAGCACAGCATAATTATATGAAAAAGATCACTGTTTATTCAAGTCTTTAAGGACCCTTAAAAGGTTTAATTTTGAAAGAGGCTGATGGAAAGGTTTTCGTGTCTTGTAACCTGTTTTGAAAAATTTTTCACATTTAACTGGTTACTTTTCATAAAGTGATAGAAAGCCAAAGATGAATTTCATTATTTTTCTCTCCATTCTAGACTCCAGGAGAATGAAATATTTTTGAACATTAATGACTCAAAATAATGCGTTGTTTTCTCTTTCTTCTTAGATATCATGTTTAGGTATAACTACAAATGAACGAATGAATGCCAGAAGATATAAGCACTTTAAAGTCACAACAACATCTATTGAAAGCCCATTCAAGTATGCACGTATTTATAAATTCAGTGTTTTCTTTTATCATACAAATTTCCCTAGCAAGCTCAGTAATTGTCTAATAAATACATTAGAAGAAGTGTTTTCTTAGATGTGGCAAGAAGATAAGAGATAGGGAGTATATCTTTTAATTGGTAATGTAAAAACTAGCTTTTAAATGCTCCTGAATATAAGATTTCTATAGAAGTAGCACGTGTTACTTCATAACACCGTAAAATACAATTTATCATATTAACTGTATATCTAAGTATATTTTTAAAATTGCATCTAACCTGATACCTATAGTAGTGTCCCATTTACATGAAATATTTAAAACTAAATTTTACATAAGCTACTATATGTCCTCAAACTTTTATAATAATATTATTGCATACTTCTAGAAAGCAAGCAAATCTTTACATAGAAACAAAGGGAGAATTCTTCTATAGATATAATGAAGGTGCAAAACTGATTGCCAGAAGTATTAGTGAAGTTCTCAGATTTCCTGAATTTACCCTTTACGTTTCTTTTTTAAATTGTTACTCTTAGGTCCTCTGCCAAATTTATGTTAAAATTATTTTATCTCCTTTTTCAATTTTGGAGTTTGTCTCCTTGTCAAAAAAAGCTGCAGTCAAGGAAGTTTTTTATCAAAATTATATACAGTGCAGGAATGAAATAAATGCAGATTTGGATAACTGTAAAATACAGTTGTTACATTTTAAGTTAGCAAAAAGATAAAATCAGTGTTTTATGGGGATACATGAATGGATATTTATTTTGTAAAGATAACTTGGTTCTTGCCAATAACCTGAGGTTTTGAGCTTAGAAAAAAAATATGTTGAACATCAAAATTATATTTAATTCATGTTAAATCATTTTTTTTAATCGTTTGTACTAATTGATTTTTTTTCTTTTTGGGCGACTGTTTTTAGCCATGGATGTATAAGGAATATTATAGACTTCTTTGAATTTCGATGCTGTGGCCTCTTTCGTCCTGTTATCGTGGACTGGACCAGACAATATACAATAGAATATGACCAAATATCAGGATCTGGGTACCAGCTTGTGTAGCAACATCTTTATCCTTTGAAGCATATTGCTGAGTGGTGCCTGAAAATTGTGTCTGTCCGTGTCTCTCTCACACTCGAATCCACATCCTTGAACAATAGCATGCTATGTGTAGGGCTAACAGTGAATTTTACAGTCTTTTTTTTCAACACTTTTATTAACAAAAGTCAACATGGACAGAACACACTGCCACTTCTGGGAAGATTAAAGATCATAAAAAGGATTTTAATGGTTCTTAATGTGGGAATTCACTACATACTCAACTTTTTGGTTTTGTTCTCATATTTCATGAAAAAAAGTGAATTTATTCTGTTGACAGGCATTGTATACTGATCAGAAATGTTCTAAGTGAAACTTAGGTTTTGTCATGTGGCCATATTTTCTGATGCAGTCTACTAAGAGAATTGCATCTAATTCCAGAATTACATTGATTGGTAGCATTTTGTACATTTTAGAATGTACATGCAAATACTGTGATAAAAAAATCGTGGTTTTATTAGGGATCTACTGTAATGTATCTTCAAAGGCACAAGAAAATAATGTTACAAAAATGTGCTAACAATATTTTATCAGCCTTTACAATGCTGGTATATTTCTAGTCCAGTGGAATAATTTGTAGTAACCTTGCTCCTGAGGTTTTATGGTCTAACAATGAAGCACTTGCATGAGTATAGTAAGTTATATTTTGTTTAAATTTAAAAGCCCTACTAAGTGCATGATACTGCATAGAATGTATACTAGCAGATATTATCCAGTGAAGCATAAATTAGAATTTAATCTGATGTGCAGACAGTCCAATTTTTGAGTTGAGGTGGGATTTTTAAAGGCAAAACAAATAAGCTAATGCAAAATTCTTAGTAATAGAGGTAAATGGATATACTTTTAAAATTCTGAGCTGCAAAGTAAATTGTAGAAAATAACAGTTTAAGCTAAAGATGGAGCATGATCTCTGTACATAGCACATGTGAATAAAAGAAAAGCTAATGGTGTATTGTTTTTTTAAAATGATCTATCAGAAAGTAGGATTTAATCCCCAAGATTATTTCACTTTTTCCAGTTTTGAGTATGTTTTGATGTTTGTTAATGCTGAAACAATTTCAGAAAGATAGTCTTACTGTTAAATGTGATGCACTGATCAGTTTTTGTTGCAGCATTTCCATACTCTCACTACTTCCATGAATATTGTTTACAGAGTGAGACTTGGTTTAGTCCTCTTAAATGCTGTAGCAAAATGTGGTTCGAGCAACCTGTGGGAAACCTGTGAGAGGGAATGGGGTGAGGGAGGGGGAGGAAGGGAAGTCAGACTGATGACAGATCCTAGACCAGTGTAAAGAATGTGTATCTGTATATAAATAATTTATCAAATACTTTTCTCTTTGTGTCTATATGTGTTAGTGTTTTTAAAGCTGCTCATTTTATTTTATCCAACCAAAAAGAAAAGGGAGATAATTAATGAGCTTCTAGTGGTGTTCAATATTGCTGTTAATAGGCACTATACCCCGCAAGTTCACTGCATGTCTGATGCTTGGTACAATTAGAATGTCCTGTAAACTGCAGATTACAGGTATTAAAGCAATCTATTGGTATACCCACCCCTTGCCTTAGTAGGAGGAGCAGTGAAAATGTATATAGTTGATGTTCAGTATTTCCAAGTACTACCATTTTTATATAGTAGTTTCTTTGATCACAAGTCACATAAAAAGATTACCCTTAGTGTACCTGGGTGTTTTAATAATAGAAAATTGGCATATGTACTTTATTTTTGAAAAGGGAAGAGATGGGTGTGGGGTGGCAATAGCATTGTGCCATATTGTCATAGATTGTAAAAAAATTGGTTAACTTTACAAATGTCTCTGCTAGTTTTGACTAACAATTGGGGAAGATTTTAGATAATTTTTAAATTCAAAGTTATTTATACAATGCTAGGGCTTGTTTTAATTTTTTGTATTTTGAGCCAGTTCACATGAAGACTCAGTTGCAGTTTCTGTCTAATACATTTTTATCAACATTTAAAAACTGGTAGTTTTCTCAGAGTTTGAATAAGAATGTTGTTACTGTGTCTTTCTTTGTGGTACAATATTCTTTTCAGTACAAAGAAATATCTCTCAATTAAGTAGACAAAAAAAAAATCCCTAGATGTATACTTACATGGAAAATAATTGCAATGAAAATGGTAACAGTACTAATTATTTCATAGTACCACTGAAATCTATAACTCAGAAATGGTCAGATGGTAAGGAGCACCTGTGCAGTAATGTACCATCTGTTTAATTATTTTGTAGGTCCTGGGTGTAGAATCAGTTTAATCCAGCTCTAAAGTTTTGAATGAAGGTAAATGTTTTGGGAATAGTTTGTATCAGCTTAATTGGACACTCTTATTAGCAAATAGAAACTTAATTCTCAGCTCTGAACATGAATTACTTCTTTGAAGTTTTTTCATTCATTTTTTTGTTTGTAAATTCATTTGAATAGGCATAAAGCAACATCATTACACTTAGGCTATGAATGTTTTTATTTTATATTTATAACTGTGCCAAGTATTATTTTGCTACTTACTGTGTTACTCTGTGGAAAGAAAAACCTGTAAAGTGTTTAATAAATTAGTTCTCCTTACATAAATTAAATCTGTCAAATTTTGTAAAATATTAATCAGAATAAATATTGACTCTTAAGTGTGTGCTTGTTTATAATTTCATGCAGTTCACCTAAAGAAATTGATGAAGCTATGGTACCTATAATACAAAATGATTATTCTATATACCCATGTTCTGGTCAACTAGGAGTCAAGAGGTATAAGGTTGTAGAAATTTGCAAAGGTAAAAAGTGGTGTTAGTATTGCAACAATTTCCAATTTTTTGCATATGCCTTTGTGTGTGTGTGTGTGTGTGTGTGTGTGTGTATTTTCCCAGCCTTTTTTTTAATTTTACTGAGACAGGTTCACCTTATATAATTGAAGCTGATCTTAAAATCACTATATAGCCCAGGCTGACCTCGAACTCAAGCGATCTGTCACAGCTTCCTGAATGCTGAGATTACAGGAATGTGGCACCACACTTGGCCTGTGTAAATGTATTTTTAATACATTTTTATTCTGTAGAATTGATTAGGATTCTCTGAAACTATGAATCCTTAGTTTTAAATTATAAGTATGCTTAAAATACTGCAAAGTGAAACCTACTAAACATTGATCTCAGTTGAAAAGGAATGTATGGAAAAGAAACTTTTGAAAATTTAAAAAATAATTACTAAGCGGCCCTTGCCTATTCATATGGAGGTTTATGGTTCTAGGAGTTCATAGACATAATTAGAAACAAATAGTACATGTCACAACATGCTTATTAGAAAATATTTGTTTCTTAAAGTGCTTTTTGAAAAATTATTAAATATATGTATGTGACTTTTAAATAGAAAAATCTAATTCTAAGTTGAAATGCAGAATATCCCTCTATCTGTCCAGGCAGGGTTCAAATTTGGAACCCTTCTGCCTTAGTCTCCCAAAGTGCTGGGATTACAAGCATGCACCACCATGCCCAGCTGATATATTTTAAATAGATAGCAATGCTTTTAGTACTCAAAGTGCACTTCCATTTACATCAGAAAAGGTCTTTGTTGCTGCTTGAATTTATAGGTTTAGTTTTCACCAAACCTGGAAATTTTTCAGTTGTCATTGCTTGAAGTATTTTTTTTTCCCTCTTCAGAAACATGTTACACATACATTGGGTCACTTGATAACGTCTTATCCTCTACCAAGCTTTGGTTTTAAATTATCTTGTATTCTTTTTTTTTTTTTTTTTTTTTTTTTTTTTTTTTTTTTTTTTTTTTTTTTTTTTTTTTTTTTGCAGTTTCTGTTTAGTTCATTAGTGTTTCTTCCTTTAATGTGTTATCTTCTATTAACACAATTCAGTGTTTTTAATGTTGTACCGTAGTTGTTACCTATTGTTTAATGTGGACCTTTTTGTGTATCTTTAATAGCTCTACTTTTTGAAAATATAAAGGTTATGATTTTTAATATCCCTACCTAATTTCCACATCTGCCAATTCTGGATTGGTTTTGACAAGACCTTTTTCCCTTCATTACCCACCCCCCGCCCCCATACAGGGGATTGAACCCAGGGAATGCTGAACTATATACCCTGCCTCCTTTATTTATTGACAGGACCCCACTAAGTTGCCCAGGCTTGCTTACACTTGTTATCCCGCTGCTTCTGCCTCCCGGATGCTTGGACACAGGCATGCACGTGTAATGCTTAGCTACCTGGTAGTTTTTGAAGATGCCAAACTCTGTGAATTGGTTGGTGGATATTTTTATACTCCTATAAAATGGTTTGAGCTTTATTCTGGGATTGGAAGTTATTTGGAAATTTTGATCCTTTTAGGTCTTGCTTTTAAGATCTGGTAGGCAAGACCAGAGTAGTGCTAAATTTATGACTAGTTAATCGCCATTCCTAATCTAAAAGGTGTACCCTAAAGCCACAGCTCTGACAATCATGTTTCCCAGTCTTGCTGGTGTGAACAAGCATCTTGCTGTAGAGTAGTGAGTTTTTTTTCTGTTGGAATTGGGCAGTTATGTAACATGCATGTTTGGTCAGAACACTGCTGAAGACTTGTAAGGTGGGGTTAGAGTATCTGCTACATAATCCCAGAGTTCTCTGCACAGCTCTTCAAGTTCTGTGAAGCCACCATGCCCCACCCCCCAAGTTGTCTCAACACAGGGTGGCTTCCAGCTCTTATGTTCTCCTTCCTTGTATTACAGCCCAGAATCTCAAAGCAGTAGGCTTTGGTAATTTGTAAGACTAATTCTATTTTTTCCTATAACTATCCTTTATTGCCTAATGCCTAGTGTCCTGAAACATTTTTCATTAATTTGCCTTTGTTTCTAGTGAAAGTGTAAATCTGCTTCCTGTTATTTCATCATAGCTGTAAGAGGAAGTCTATAAATGAAAGTTGTTAAATTTTTAAGTTCTAATGTGGAAAATATTAATAAATACAACTATCATAAATAGTATCTCTTTGGACTTAATTAGAATGAAAAGAGGTCATGAGATAAAACAGTTTGAACACCACAAACTGATTATTTCTATAGGTGAGTTTTTCCGTGGACAGCTCGATCAGTGATAGGTGTTAGTCTACAGGAATGTATGTAATCACAGCTCTCTAGTGGGAATGTGAAGAAATGCAT
>RJWT010042510.1:0-12125 GCA_004365215.1 Cuniculus paca | reverse complement strand
AAAAAACAAAAAACAAATGTACATATCCTCAGGTAATCGTTGCTAAAAGCATTCAGTCTGTACCATACATGAGAAGACAAATCCTAATGTGAGGATATGACAATCATTTTCAAGAGTTTGATACAATCAATCTTATTCAACTCTCACTAATTTTAACTCAGGTAATACTATATATTCTGTATTAGTAAATCTATAAAGTCTAAAAGACTTCTGATATCTCAGGCACTTGACATTTATCACTCTAATTTTCTTATTTTTAAAGTAGGGCTGCAATGAAAGAAAAATCTTTTTGAATTCTCAATACAAGAACATGGACCTATGTTTATACATTTGGTAATTTGTCAATTGCTTGGGTCCCACTGCTAACAAAGAAAAATTCATGAAGGTGTTAGTGATATGACTTAGTTAACAGGATCGCCTCTGCTCCCATCCATATCTACAGCTGCACTGCTCAAAGATGCATGCAAGACAGAGCAGGATTCAATTCAATATATAGCTGTCATTTCCACGAACAGCCACTTCTTTCACTACAGGTTACTAGACTTGTCTCACTATGAAGAGAAAACCTTTGGTTGAGAAGAATATAAGAAACAGACACTGGGCCGGGCATGGTGGCTCACACCTGTAATCCCAGCACTCGGGAGGCTGAGACAGGCGGATCGTTGTGAGTTCGAGACCAGCCTCGGCTACAAAGTGAGCTCAAGGCCAGCCTGAACGGCATAGTGAGACCCTGTCTCAAAAAAAAAACAGGGCGGGGGATCTAGCTCAGCGATCTAAGCGCCTGCCCGGCAAGTGCAAGGTCCTGAGTTCAATCCCCAGTGCCGCAAAAAAAAGAAAAAAAAAAAAAAAAAAAGAAACAGACACTGGCAATACGACATACATGATCATTACCATAGAAAGAAATCTACCACTAAGTTGTACATGAATAATCTTTTAAACTGATGTAGTAAACTCATACGATAATTAGTATCTCAGATTTTTACAAGTGAGAGAAAGAAAAGTCAAAATGATTAAAATCATACACCTGTTACATTCTTGTTTTTCATACTGAACTTTGATCTATTTGATTACAGAGTCCAGCCCTGTTCTACTCTTCCTTCCCGAAGGGAAGAATAACAAACTTCGAAGACAGAAAATGGGAAGCGGCTAATATACCCACATCTATACTCCCAATGCACACTTGCTTTATAAATAATAGATATGCATTAAAAACTTTAATGAACTTTCTACTTTTAATGTTTGACATAATTCAGACCTTAGCACAGAATTATTGCGGCAACAGTGATAATTCTAATTAGAAATTCACCTGCTGCTCTTGAGGGTCATTGTAAAATTCTGCTTATTAACTTAGAACTTTCCTTCTCAAATTGACTGTTTTCTACAGGAATAAGGTAGAGCAGACCTTGTAGGGTAGCAAAAAGTAGGATATCAATAAAAGAGCATTCAAGCAGTTAAAGATGGACAGAAATTTATCAGAAGTAAATTGGTTATTAAATCATCATTGGGTGTTCTCTCATTTGAAATTGTAAGCATTCCAGGTAGATATAAATGAAATAACATTTAAGATTTCATTAAGAGTTCACAGAATATTTAAGAATAGTAAAAGGGCCTTGTGTAAAATGTTCTGTGTGGTCGCCATAAGCCTCATTATGTGAATATTCTTGGATGAACTTTTCTGTATATGAATTAAGAACCAGATTCCACTTACTTCTTTCCCTTTAGCATAATGAATCACCACAGGAAAAGCACTGAGTGCTTTTTATGTGTCAAGCACTATATTAACCAGCACAGAAATTATTATCCTGATTTCACATACCAGGGAACTGACTCCTGGAAAGGTTAAGGTATTTGCCCAAGGTCACACAGTTAATAGGTGGGAGAGCAAGCATTTAAACACCATCTATATCACAGCAGCTCAGATGCTCACTGAACTATTTAAGCCAATTAATGACAACAAGCACTATAGAGTTCTGTTGGATTCAACAATGAAAGAGCCAATTCATCATACTGTAGCCAGGTTATTTTCAGAACTACAGAATTCTGGAGCCACATAGGGGTTTGTAGATTATTTTTCCAGTAATGTCCATCTTTGAAGACAACATGCATACATGAACAAATTTTTCAAGACTCCAAGTATACACAGTACCTACTTAGCCTAGTTAATTCACAGCACCTTCTAATTTGCCACATCTATTCTGAGGATACTTGTCTTCCTTCTGTAACTCCATACTTCCTTTCATAATTCATACTTCTGTCCAATGAGTTGAGATCTTGTGGTTTCTCTGTGCTCATTCATTATTCACGGTCCCCCTCTCCCTAGCTCCTGATGAACTAATCCTACAGATCTTACTGAGAAGGAGTCTCAGAGAGGAGAATTTTTCCCAAAGTTCAGGTCAAATGTCTTTGCTGAATCTACCATGACCACTAACCACTAATTCTGGATCCTACACTGATGCTTTATGAAACAAAATAACAAGGTCACACACGCATACTGTGAAGACTATTATATACCAATGTTATGCTTAATTATTCAGCTTAAAAAGAATCAAAGGTAGGAAGGAAATTTAATGGGTGAGATTAAATTTTATTTTTATCTCATGCAATCACCCTGGTTACCTGCAACTAGTGAAAATCAGAGAGACTCGAAAGAGACTTATATTGAAGTTACCAGTTACCTATAAAACATAACAAATGTAAGAGCATTAAAGCATTAAATATACTTCCCCTTCACTATCTTTTCTACTGTGGTGTACTCTAAAAGGTGACTTTACACTGAACTCTGGTAAGTAATTGTACAAAGAAATAAAAATTAGCAACATATATTAAAGCAAAATGGCTTTAATTATATTGAGATTATGCAATGAAAAAGGATTCAAAATATAAGCTGACTATTCAATAACAAGATTAAAAATGTTGTTTTTACTTTACTCATGGAATTTCTTCTTAAACTAGTATTCTGATTTTTCTATTTGCACTGTATGAAATTTAAAGAATGCTATTTTGGTGGATTCTAAAATATTATCATCTCTTTCCACATCCACTTAAAATAGAGTAGTACTTATTAGGTAACAGGCATTTTATATACTTCATTTCACTGACTCCTCATAATAACCACAAAAAGGTAGTATTTAACTCACGTACGGTTAAATAGCCCATGACCAATGAGTTACTCATCAACTTGATTTTTTAAAATCTGCTATAAATTACTGAGAAACAAAATCAAACTTTTCAGCAATTTTTACTTCATATTCTGTAAAAGAGATAGCTATTGGAATGGTGCCCGTATCAAAGTAATCACTTAACAAATGAACACAACCAGTAGATATTAAGATAATGGAGTATCAAGGAAAACTTGAAGTTCAAGCTGGAAGATGAAATGTCAAAGCCAGCTGAGAAATACTTTTATATATGACTTCTCTCTATATAAAAGGTTTTGTAGGCAGCTAAATCCAGATATCTATAATTCAAGAAGGCATTAAATTTTACATATATACTGTGTGTATATGCAATCACATACAAATATATAAAATAGATGTATATATAAAAATTGCATAGATAACACAATGATGCATGTTTTTGAGCTATTTATTATTTTTGCATATTATTTTTCTTTATAACTGTTAATGAATATTTTAGCTAATAAGAGGCACATACAACTTCAGGAGAGTTGAATATTGTTAATATTTGCAACACATGACCAGTTCAGGACAACTTAATGCTACCAATATTATTTTTAGAGAATTCACTCTATGAGCAAAACAAAAAGGTATGTAAAAGAATATTTAGGAATAGAAATGTTAGAGTGCAGTTTTCTTAGAAATCATATACTAAAATGTTTATGAGGATATTAGAACTAGAGGTCAACTTCCTTCAATAAGAAAATTGTATAATAGTCCCTTCAACCACTTTTTGATAACTCCAAACACACATGGACATATATCATTCTGAAATGTGACTGTATATTCAATACTTTTTGATTCTGAACTTAAGATTTCATTATATTGTATATTTTGACTTGTAGGCACAGTAAGTTTATATTCTTAGATATTCAAACTCCTTCACATTTTTTCTTGAACTTTTTTTTTTTTTTGTGGCACCAGGGATCGAACTCATGACCTCGTACTTGCCAGGCTGGCGCTTAGGCCACTGAGCTAAATCCCCAGCCCCTTGAACTTTTAAATAAGAGGCAGCATCCTGAGATTTTGCACTTGAGTATACCAATATTTTCTACAAAACAAACACAAAAAGTGTAAAGTTGAATATTAGTTTTAGTGAAATGCTCCTGTTATAGGAACATGGATGTATAACATTTGAATATCTTGTTAAATAATAGATATATTTTGTTATATTGGTAGGCATGGGGACTCATGTCTGTAATCCTAGTCCTCTGGGACACTGAGGCAATAAAATCATAAATGTAAGTCCTTAATCATAAATGTAAATGCAACTTATTCCTCTCTTTCTCAAAAAAATAATGTATATAAATAAAAAGGGTTAGTGATGTAGCTGAGTGTTAGAATGTCTCTGAGTTCAATCCCTAGTACTACACACACACACACACACACACACACACACACAAACACACAGATGATCCTTTTTGCAACTGTTCAGAACTTTAGAACCAAATGATAAGTGCTGTAGGGATGTTTTCTAATTGATAAACCTTGTTAAGACCTTACAAATTAGTTTGAGATTTTAAAATTATGAAAAAACTTTCTTACTTTCAAAAAACTTCTGGATCATATCATATGTGTTTTACTTTTATTGAATTTGAATTCTATTCTTTCTCATAACAGATACAATGATGAAAAAGAAGATTTATAAATGTATATAAAATATTATTTTACACCTATGTGATTTTAATTGCTTATAAAAGGGATGCCAGCCAGCCTCCTTTTAGGAGTAAGCTAGTCTAAGAATTGGAACTGGTATGATCCGTATGCCAGAGTGATCTGATGTCCCAAAGAAGTTATTTCTACTATATTAAAAGAAAGATTAAAGAAAATGTAAAAGAAACATTTAGAAAAAAAAAAGAGTAGATAAGAAAGATGCAATCATGCCCTGAATTATTTAGAATGTATAGAAGCTTCTAAAATATTAGAAGAAATTCATTTATTTAAAATCTCCAACTAATTTGTAAGGGTATTTACAGAATGGTTTTGAGGTGGATTATCTTTTCTCGTACAAAGGATATTGAGTCAAACCAGACTCAGCATCAGAAACTTCACAGGCATGAAAAACAGTATCTTATAAACAGTGAAAAAGTAAAATTTAACACCAGTGCCATGTGTAAGCCTAAATGTGCTGTGCAAATTGATTATGCATATATACATGGTGAAATGTTTTATCAAAAATGTACATAAAATCACCACTCTGGCATATTACAAATTTTGTTCACTTAAAAAACATGAAAACATTAAGGGCTGGATTAAAAGCTGTTTCCCTTTGTTTATTCACAAATCAAAAAAGGCTTGCTGGGCATAGTTGCTCAGGCCTACTAGAGGCTAAGGCAGGTGGAACAGAAATTGAGAGACAGCGTGGGGAACTTACGTAGATCCTATCTCAAAAATAAACTTTAAAGACTTGGAGATGAAGCCGACTGGAAGAATGCACACCTAGCATGTGCAACACCCTGAGTCTAACTGAACCAGTCTGTCCATTCTTTTTTATTTTTCTATTGTAATAAGAAGATAAACTTGAATAGTGTTATTATGCCTCTGTGTTCTTGTGGTACTCCAAATTGGGATTAGATGCACTAAACTATTTCAGTGAGCTCATATTTGAGGAGTTCAAGCACAGACTTCTTGAATCTTTATTGTGTCTTCTACCCTTTTAGTCCCAAAATTAGATTTCAATGAAATACCTTACTCTTGGAGTAGGCACTATGTCAGTTTACACCAGGTATCTAGGAGACGTGATAAAAAAATACAGGGAATGGTGCTTCCCAGTGTCATTCAGCGAAATGGCAGATGAAGAAAAATATTACAGTTTGTCCAGATCTTTCACCTTTCACCACACGCCTCCTATGTCTTCTCCAAAGGCAAAACTCAGATACCCCGCATCATCTGGCTCTTCGCCCAAGTAAAAATGACTGCAAAAGGTAAATGTTTTGAATTGATTCAGGATATCGATGGCACCAAGACTCTGCAACCAAAGACATTCATGCAAGAGGGCTTCCAGAATTTTATAAAGTGACAAGAATGATGGGACAAGTGTGTTTAAAACAATGAGGAATCTACTTAATTAATAGCAATGTGTCTTTTACTATAATAATTTTGTTACAATTTAAACATTCACTGCATTTTTCAACCACATCTACCTCATACATATTAATAAAATCATTATGTTGCTCTTTCATCCTGAAGTATCCTGGAACAAAAGGCAAACATTCTAGCTACAAAAAAGGAATTCATATTTGAAAAATATATGTTGGAGAAAAGATTAAACTATTCAGAAAGTGGTTTCGGGAATTTGGTTACCTGTGTGCAAAAGATTGAAACTGGACCCTTATCTCTCACCGTGTACTATATTAAAATCAAAATGGATCAAAAATTTAAACATTAAAACAGAAGGTTTCTGTTTTCTTTCCCTTTTGCATTTCTTTTCCTTTCTTTTCTCTCTCTCTTTTCTTTCTTTTTATGAAATTTGACTAGAATTTCTTTCTCTTCCACTAATATCTTCCCTAAATCACTGTCCAAAAACCTAGCACGCTGATGTTCCACATAGTAAATTGGTGACTAATAAACTTTAAATGAAAATCATAAAAAAACAGAGGCTGACCATATTGGTGTATTCTGCTGCTGGTATCGTAAACTAAATAACACTTCTTAATTTGAGTTCTAATTAACTACCTCATTAGGTTTTAAGTGGTCTAATAAAAGACAAGTTTTAAAGAAATGTATCTTGTTTCCAACTTGATTGCTTCCAATGATATATTCCCTATTACTTTTTTCTTTTGTTTTTAAAATACCCTTCAATCTAAACACATTTTTATGTTTTCCAGATTCAAATAAATGCAATATTTTCTTCTGACAGTTACATTCTCTCAATCAATTCTATAATCACCCTTTTTATTTTCTATTATGGAAAATATACATGATATCAATTTCATTATTTTTGATATCTTTAAGTGTACAGCCTGTGGCATTAAGTATTCATGTGGTAGTATAACCATTACCAATATCTATCGCAAGAAATTTTACATCATCTTGAACTGAAACACTGCACTGTATCTTCCTTCTATCCTCTGGTAACAAATATTCTACATTCTGTCTCTATGAACTTAACTCTTCTCACTGTGCTTTTTATTTTTCTATTGTAATAAGAAGATAAACTTGAATAGTGTTATTATGCCTCTGTGTTCAGTGTGGTACTCCAAATTGAGATTAGATGCACTAAACTATTTCAGTGAGCTCATATTTGAGCGTTCAAGCACAGACTTCTTGAATCTTTATTGGAACCAAACATTTGTTCTTTCATATCTGCCTTATTTCATGTAATATCATGTCTTCAAAGATTAATCGATATGATAACAGCTATCAGAATTTCATTTCCTTTAAGACTAGATAATATTTTATCCTCTGTCCATTTACACATTTTGTTTATTTAATCATTAATAGACATTTGGGTTGTTCTCTAATATGAAGTATTTTGAGTAAATGCTAAGCATACTAGTGTACAAAAATCTCTTTCATGATGCTGAATATGTACCCCAAAGAGGAATTAATGGCTCATATGGTAATTGTATGGTTAATTTTATTAGGTACTGCCATACTGTTTTCCACAGTGGCTGTATCATTTTACAATGCTCCCAAGGAGGAACATGTTCGCTGACACTTGAAATTTTGTGTTTTATTTTTTAATATTTATCTTCAAAGTATCTTGGGATTTTGATTTGCATACTTTTAGTGATTAGGGATTTCTAGGATCTTTTCATGTGCTCACTGGCAGATTGCATATCTTCTTTATCAGGGACCTGGCCAAGATTCCAATCTCCTAAAGGAGTGTACGGCGAAGGCTTAAACAAATGAGACAAGTGGTATGCTTTCAGGGCTCCAAGAGGGTCAAAACCTAACAGAGTTTGAGACTCTGGAGGCTGAGACAAGGAATGTCTCTGAGTAGCCCGTATTTATTTAATTTTCAAACAATAAAGGGATTACAGTGGAAAATGCAGGACACTGAGCAGAATCTTGGGAGTGGTTCAAGGACTTTTCCAAGTAACAGATCATGTTAATTTAGGAGAAGCATCTTAGGAGAAAAGCTCCACGTTGACTTTCACTACAGGAGTGAGATGCCTACAGCTACACTCTCCATCTTGCTAATTGGGGTTGGAGCCAGGTGTCCTCAGCTGTGGCCTTATCTCGTCCTTTGAGGCGTCTCTTTGTTCTCAGGTCAGCCATGCCCCAACCATGCCACAGCTCTGCACATGTGTTCAATTTCCAGCTTCAATGGCCCCCAACACTTCTTTCATTTTTATTGCCAAAACTTAATGAAATGTTTACACATATTTGCTGTTTGTTTTGTAAACCATTTTGTAAACCTTATGTAAATTCTTTCCTTCTGTCTTACACATATTCTTGCACTTGAAAAACCTTTATTTAAGGTTATTAAAGTCAGTATGTTGATGCACATCTATAGCCCCAGCCCATCTGGTGACTGAGGCATGAGAATCACTTGAGCCAAGGAGTTTGAGCCAGCCTACAACAGTGGGACACTGTCTTGTAAAACAAAACATGAAGACTACCAATGTTAGGTGTCAATGCTAATAATTTTTTTGTTTGTTTGTGGGTTTCAAAGATGGGGCAATGACAGAATTATAGAACTATGTCTTTCTTTGGCAATCAGTTGATGCCTTACATTTTTGGTGACTTCTCCACTTGTATTTTGCTTCCCCCCCACCCGTATTACCTAAAATTTATGTGGACACTGAGAAAACATTTTCCTACTCTAAACCCTCTTGCATCTCTCAAAATTCTTTTGATTCATAAAATTACCCAAATTTATGGCTTATCTAGACACTTACTTATTATGAAGGCCATTAGTTTTCTCTAACTTTGGCAAGTTACTCTTGAATCCTAAACACAGCAATTTTTCTCTTCCAATCATTTTGCTTCTCTTTCCTCCTACCTATTCTCATTTTTTAAATCTTATATGATTTTCTTTTTCTTTTATGGTACTGGAGTTTGAATCCAAGAACTCAAGCATGATAAGTAAGCACTTTACTACTGAGCTACATTTCATCTGTTTCTGTTGTTGTTTTGGTTTGGTTTTAAAGATAGGCTCTGCTGAAGCTCTCCATTCTGGTTTTCAATTAGTGTGAGTCTGCTTCACCAGCCTCTGAGTAGCTAGAAATACAGGCTTGCTGCCACACCTAGCTCTTGTAGGTCCTTCAGTGCCTGGACACACAGCTATGGCGCCTTCTGATAGACTAGGCTAAGCTCCTTCCATGCCGGTTTTCAGTGATGCATAAATACTAGCTTACAGTGAAATACGGATGCCTGTTTAGATTAATATCTTCTATTAGATTATGATAGGAGAGATTTGTTTGTCATTAATCATCATTTTTCCAGAACATAACATAGTGCCATCACATAATAGGGCTGAGTATTCACTGATGGACAATGCAGATAAGAGACTGCTGTCTAAATAGAGATCTTCTTTTATAATTATATATTGGTACACTTGTATCTTCACAACTCAAACCAGGATGCTACAAATGGAAGAAAGTCTTCTCTTCCAAATCTGTTCTTCCTTAGCTATTATTTTTGCTGTTTATTCACTTTATTGCCCTGACATCCCAAGTGAAAATCTTCATCTTCTTTAGTGATTTTATCTGCTCCTACTTCTATTTGCATGTTGTCATTATTTCATCTTTTCAGTGTCACCTTCAAAAATTCCACTTCAACTCATGCTGTACATTCCCATTTCCTCTGATTTCACATAGACATAGTGATAATCTGAATGTTATTTGATGGCTCACTTTTTCTGACTTGTCAACTATACCTGGTCTATCAAGAAAATTCCCCTTCTTCTAAAAACCGTTTGGTGGATCCTCACAAAATTTTGCACTTTGTTTAATACATCATCATCAACTCCTGACCCCTACCTTTCACTTAATGTTGTCAAAGCTCTTTCTCAATTTGAATTTCCACTAATCTGGTTTAAGTATTCTTTAAAGCTCTCATATACCTACATATTACTACAATGTGACTTGGCTTACATGCCAGTAAGATGCCTTCTCCCATGCCAGATGTCTAAAGTCTTTTCATCATTTTAAGTTAAAATCAACTATTTCTTCTTCTGTGAGAATTTCCTGATTTATCAGTCAATTCAAAGCTAGAATTAGTTGCATTGTTCCCTAAATTCCCACTAGTTTTCCTATCCCTACCTTATGACACTTGGCAATCTGCAGTTTTACTATTATGTGTGAACATGTCATTTTCGTGTATATGTCCTAAATTCCTTGTAGAAAGGATACTAGATTTATTCACCTCTTGCTCCCTAATTAGTTACATAAAAGAATAGCAGACCTAACTACATTTTATGAAGAAGCTTAATGATTATTGTTCATAGAAATGAATGAATTTTCATTTATGCATGTACTTAAATTTCTTCCTCTTTAGTTTTATACAGTTACTCTGTGAAGTCTCCTTAAATCTTTTCTTACAATCTGCCAGGAAACCTTCAACCGAGCGAAAATCCCTGATTTGGTTCCTGTTCATCTATACTGCAACACAGACATTGCTTGTCAGCAGATAATTAAGAACTATTCATTAGCAATATGTTCTTCCATGAACTCACAAAGGCTTATTCATTGTGATTGCTTTTTATGTACCCTGGTCATTTCTAAGGTAGTCCTTCTTACTTAAAATTCTGTTTCCTAGGGAATTTATGGCTGTCACTGTTGCCCAGCAATACACTCTGCATAGAATGTGGGTCTCTATTCAAAAATTTGTCTTATGTTCCCTTATCTTTGACTCACAATGCCTATGAACAAAGTCTTGATTACTTTTTCCAAATCTGTATTCATGTTTTTTCCATTCTTTTTTAACAAGCAAAATGCACTGGCATGAGAGGA
Organism: Cuniculus paca; assembly: GCA_004365215.1. Lineage (NCBI taxonomy): Eukaryota > Metazoa > Chordata > Mammalia > Rodentia > Cuniculidae > Cuniculus > Cuniculus paca. The sequence continues at coordinate 1,048 of RJWT010042510.1, read as the reverse complement.
AAGACTGTAAAAATTATGCAGCAACCCAAAGTTGCTTCACTTATGAAGTAGAGAAATTTATATCACAGCAGCCAAAATGCCAGGTCAAGAATTGCTGCTACATTAATTCCTGAAACAATTCAAGTTTTTGAAGCTTGGTGCTTTCCTGTTTAAAAGTCAGTGTGAGAAATCAGCATATTCTGTCACCACTGAACTTTTCCCCAAATCTAAGAGCTCTTGCCTGTTTCTCTACAGAGAGGGCTTAGTTGAGATCAAAAAGAACATTTGTTCCCCATTGTTTTCTGAATATGTATTAAAGAAAGATGCAAAGATCAGCTAGAGAACAAAAAGAAAATGCCCCTTGATTTTAGCTGTGATTATGTACGTGACTATCAGAATCTTTTCCTGTGGTTTCTATACCTATAACTGGAATGCTTTTTTTCAATGCTTTAATGATGTGACTGCTTCAATTATTTTTGTCTCCCCAGCAATGTCCATAAATTTTTATTATGAAATTTTCTAGTTACCCATAATCTGAATATTTACATCTTAAAGAATCACCTACGTAGATTAGGAACTAACAGAAATGTCTCATTATTTTCTCTAAAAACAGGTAAAAAAAGAACCCTTAGATAAAGCACATGGCATCACAATGGCATAAGAAAGAGCTCATAGTCTAGCTAAGCTCTTTATCTACCACAAGGAAGCAGAGCAGGTTACATATGACATTACAAAACATCAGAATTCCAAATGCCACTCTGACTTCTGCATAAGAGTTATGACAATGCAAATCAAGGACATTCCTCATTTGACCCTTAACTACTAGGGGAGGCCTCACTTCCAATTTAGAGAAACTGACTCCAGAAAACGGTACAGAGCACTGCAATCTCATCTTAAAATTTACAATCTGTAAAGACTTAAGTTATGATTTTTCAACAATGTTCGGAAGTGCAGACTTGAGTATCTGTACATAAGAAATCCATAATCGTATTCTCTCAACCTTCACTTAAGTATTGTAAAATTGAAATTGTTCAAAATAAACATTGAATATTAGAAAATTCAGTAATGC
>RJWT010042509.1:0-12124 GCA_004365215.1 Cuniculus paca | reverse complement strand
TCCTTGTGTTCTGAACTTGTTAGGGTGGTCTAGGCATTTGGGATTGCATTGTGCTTCTTCATCTTGTCATTTTCTATTTTGTTTTGTTTCCTGTGTTGATGTATGTAGATTTCTTATGTTAGATAGCCTTATCACTGGTGTCTAGACTTTCCTAGGAGGTGTCTGTTCCTCCAGATGTCTTCTAGATGTATGTTCTTGGTCTTTATGTCTATTCCTAGAACTTACCTTTCCAATATATTAAGATGGAAGAGTTGTTATCTATTTGACTCAGGGCCCATTCCTTTGGTGCTGGGCTATGGTGATGGCTGTGACTTCTTACAATTGCAGTATTGTCTTACAGGGGAGAAAAGTGGTTATAGTATGCATGACATCCTGGTTAGAGTAGCTCAATTGGCAGTAACAATAGACTCAAGTGCAGCCTGGCTATGACAAACTGTGGTAACTATTAGCCTGATACCTGTAACTGTAGGAAGAAGGTCTACAGAAATATAATGTAAGCCCACTTATACCAGGAACTCGTATGCAGTGATTTTCCATTTAGTAGAGTGATTTTACCCTGTTGTGGGCAGAGGGGTTCAGGAGGATAGTGGGTAGGATGGAGAAATGAGTGAGGTTGAATGTAGTAGGATCAAGGTTGGAGGGTGCAGAATGATCATCCAGGTGTTGAATAATTGTGGGACACAGGAAGGAAGGGTTGTAAGAGAAGGTCTCAGAGATTTGAAGTAGACTAAAATGAGAGATGTTTACTCACATGACAGTATCATAAAGTCAGGTGAGATAGTTGACAAAAGAGTAGAAGAGGACGAGTAGAATAAAACAAAAAGAAAGGTTAGATATCATCTGTGGGCTCATATTGTTTCATAGGGTATTTCCATCCCTCTAGCTCCATCTGTCCATCATGTGCACCTTGGCCAGAGTCCTGTGTAACTGGTGTTCCCACAGGTCTCCAGGCCCTGAGTCTCACCATGGAGGGAGGAGAAGGAGATCTCAAAATTTTCTCACTAGCTGTGCCACCCTGGGTAGGTAAAGGAAGGGAGGAGTGGAACTCATACTACTCTCACCAGTCCCACCATTTCGGGTCAATGGAGGAAAGAAAGAGTGCAAACTTACAGTCCACTCTCCAGCATCGCCTTCCCAGGTCAATTGAGACAGAGTTTTTAAAAAATATTTTACACGTCTCTGTATAGTCATATAATGAATATGTTTATTTAGGAATGTATGTAGTTGGATCAAATACCTTTCATCATCTACTGAGATAGTCATTTCTTGTTCAACCACTTAAAACTTACAACATAGTTTTTAATGTTAAAAAATTCTATTACTGAGGTAATGAGACTCCAAATGGCATTTTCAGAATTAAAGTTTCTGAAAAATGTGCTCATCACAAAACCATGTTTTCCATACACTTCCTTTCAAAAATCATCAGTAAATTCTCACAGTATGTGACCCCTGAATAGTGATGCATGCAGGAGATTTCAGAGCTCTGAAGCTGCTTCACGGTTCATCCACGTGAAAATTGTGATGTTATCCTAAAATTAATCTGAAACAAGAATTTTTTTTTAACAAGAACTTTTTAACAGCAGGACTTTGGACTTTGTGCCTTTCAATAACCACGCAATGGCTTGGGTTAATCCTAATCCCGACTGTTTCATAACTCCTCCCGATGTGGCCCAGACCTGCCTCCTTGGCAGTCTTGCCTGCTGCTTCACTTTGTCCACATTCCAACTCAGATTCTGGGGCCAACAGCCTCATTTGATGGAAGCATTCATGCTAATGAGATTAACATTTGTTGTTAGAGAATATTAAAATTTCTTATTTATTTCAGCTCTGAAATAATAGGTCCTAAAAGAAGCAAATCAAAAAATCATATTTTTACAAACTCCCAATCCTTAGTCTGATAAAGATTCTTTCCCAAATTTGGCATTCACTCATAAGAAAATTTTCATAAAATCATAACAATCAAATCATGTCATTGTACTCTGAATAAATTGCTTTTTCTAAAAAGAGTAAATCAAATGAAATTCAAACTGTCTCAGGAAATTTCTAATCCTTTAACTTAAGTTTGAAATGTGCTCTTTCAGTTTTCTGGTTTAACTTCCATGTATAAATTGGCCTTTTGTACTTTTCACCACATTAAAACTTTTTATTTATGATATGACTATAAATATTTCCAATTGTTCTTGAATTAAGTGTTTTGTTTTGCTTTGCAGAGCTAGGAATCAAACCTAAGACCTTGTGCATGTTAGACAAATGCTCTACCACAAGAAAAATCCTCAACCCAGGATTTCTAAGATCATTCTTTTTTATCATTGCTTTCCTTAAATGTATGAGTTTTTTCACCTGGATGCAGGGGATACTTGATGTCTCTTTCTTTTATTTGCCTTGTTCTTTAGTGCATATTGCTGTAGGTGTGGTTCCAACCTGTTGAATGATAACTCAGGGCCAGTACACTTTTTCACCAGAGCCCCACATCCTGTGACCATTACTACATAATATCAGAGGCGTTGCCTGAATCTGACAATGTTTTCTTCTTACTGATGTCTGTAGCCAGTGTAAAGCTACACTCCAGAAGGCAGCAATAAAAGTTGAGTGGTTTATTGACGTGTATCTGCTTTGGAAATATTCTCCAGTGGCCCATCTATCCGGTTATTTTCAAATATTTATTTGTTAAGACAACATAGATTCTGTAAATATAATCTGATCTGGTAGCCCAGAAAGTAAACTAATTAAGAGGACCTGTCAGTGTAGGGATAGGACCAGAGCCTGGCTGCTCAAAGTGCCTCCTCCCCGCCCCCTCCCAGCACAGCACTGGGGGTCTTGGTGGAAGGCTGAGTGCAATGGTCTCCTGAAGATAGACTCGCAAGTGGCCAGCATAAAGTTAAATGATTCTGTTTGGTTTGCATAATGTTGTCCTTTGTGTTTTCTCCTCCACCAATGTCATTTTTAAAATAGTCACAATTAACTCTTGGTGTTTAACTTGTTATTTACCACCATACTTCTGACTAGCGTGTGTTTGCTGCCATTTTGGATTTGCGGGTACAGCATTAGATGTTATCTACTAACTTCTTACCATGGAGAATAAAGATTAAGCTCTCTTCATTTTTTTTGCTTCTTAGTGTCACAGCATAAATATATGAAAAAAATTTTAATTTAATTAATATTTAGTGTTCTCCTTATTTTGACAATGTAAGTATTGTTGACTTCTGAGTCAGATTGTTTATCAATTTTGGTACAACTTTTAATTTTTCTGAAAGTGAATAAATATCTTGTAAATTCATTTGCTTAGTGATTTTATGTCTTAATTTTCCAGTGTACATTCAAATATCTGTTACCTGCTTGAATATGTAATTTTTCAAGTGCTCAAATATCTAACAAAATATGAGTTTCATTCAAATTTCCTACCCATCAGCTTTACTGAGCTGAGTGATCTGCAGGTCTGTGGTATGGCTCATGCCATGAGCCTATGACTTCCATTTGGGGGTCTTGTGGCCCTGGATGCATTTCCTTAGTGCTTAGTTTATTTCTTCTACTTACTAAAGCACATGCCTGATCAGCCTCCTGAAAAATGATACATGAAAGGTAAATACTCTTGCTATCTGAAAGTGTCTTACTATAATCTCACACACATCGCATATAGATTTCTAGCTTGAAAGTAATTTTCAATCAGAAATTTTAAGGTAGTATTCTGCACTCTTCCAGCTTTGTGTCTTCATAAGGATGCATATTGCTGTGTGTCTTTTTATACTCCTTGTATTAGGTATAGAGTTGACTCTTTTCAATCTGGAAACTCTAGTTGCTTTGGTTCCGGGAAATGTTCTTGTAGTTCATACCTGAGTAAGATGCATTTAAAGATTAATTTTAAAAGAAAGAATTAGTTGAATGCTATAAAGGAACATTGACTAAGGACAAGTTAGAGGACTGATTAAATTACCTATACATGACAATGACAATCATGCATAGCTTGAATCTGCAACTTAAAATACCAATTTCCTAAAGGGGTCTAAACTTCAAATGTTTTGACTAAGTTTTGAAAATATTCTATCTGTAAAATTATATGTATACATAAGGGGCTAATCAACCTTCTCTTGATCCAATTTTTCTATGTGTAGAATGTCTGCTACAGTAATATTCTTGGCTTCTCTTTTCACTCCTTACTTGTTTCTTTCTTTAGGAAGCAAATCAATTATGTGATTGATGAATTTGAAGAGAAAAAACAGCATTCTTAGCTCTGCAGATCTGGCATCTCTCATTATTTGCATTCAATCTGCCCATAAGAAGTGAGTGATCCATTTGCTTTCCTTGCCATGCAGTTAGGAGCTTATCTCTATAGGGAAGTGTCCTATTTGTGACAGGGTATATAAATTGTCTGATTAAGGGTTCCGTTTTAGGAAAATCATTGTAACCACACACCCTGTGTTTTCAAATAGCAATATTTTTAAAAGGTAGTAGTTGATTTCCATCTAAATGACTTTCATGTCTACCCCCGAATTGGCTTTGAAATCAAGACAAGAAATGCTATTGTTTCCTAAAATCTTAGCATGTGTGTTACAGGCACAACATGCATGTATGTGTGCATGTATGTGCATGGGTGTGATGGATATTTATTTACACAAACAAACCTGGGATGGTTTAAGGAATTCAGAAGCTATTTTGATATTGGCTGAGTTTTCTTTCTCACTGTCTTTGAAAGCCAATTCCCACATCACACATGAAACTTCCACATACTGTTCCCAGCAACAACTGAGAACAGTAAACCTCACACTCACCAGTGCATCCTCACAGCCTTGTGGGATGAGTCCTGTCAATGCTGGAAGTGACCTTTTTCATTAATACCATAGAAGGCATCTAAATGGGTTCTCACTGTGATGCATTCCTGCAGGATTCAATTTAATGAAGACATTCACCTTGATGCACTTCTGTGACAATCACATATTTCTAAAATAATAGCTGAGTCCCTGCTATTAATCCAAACAGGACTCAAGCTTATCAGACTTCTAAAATCTCATGTTTGTTGGAAGTTATGACCCCTTTACCTTTTCAGTTTGACAAACTTTTCCCTTTAACAAATATCTACATAGGCTTAGCCTTTGCAACTATACTATATGAACAGATCACAAAATGGAAAAAAAATGCTGTCACATTTTTCTCACACAAAAGACTCTTTTATTCATCCATTTAATATCTCTAAAAGCTCTACAGAGTTTTTAGCATATCTCTTTGTATAGATTTGTTAGTGATTTCTCTAGACTTTGCATCATACATATGGAACTTATCACTTTCTTCTAGTAGCATGATTTTACCAGTTTTAATAAAATGTAGAATATTACCTCCATTTGGGTCCCTTATCCCCTATGCCACACACCGGTTTACAGTATAACTATCTTAATTATTTTCAATATGTACACTGAGAACTACAGGTAACATTAAAATTTTGCTTTAACCATTTAACACAATTTGCAAGATTCAAGAAAAGAATAAAATGCTCTATTTACCCATATTTTTATTCTTTTGCATGGTTGTTTCTTCATTCTTGATCATATTTTCTTTTATTTAATTTATGTTTGAAGAACTTATAAGATTTAAGTTAGGTCTGGTACAATAAAGTCTCCTTTTTCTTCATGTGGGACTGTCTTGATTTCCTATCTTCCCAGCGATAATTTCATCTGATGTAGGATTCTGAATTGACTTTTTTTTTTCTCTTTGTGCTTGAATGATCCAGCAATCCCACTATTGGACATATATCTAAAGAAATTGAAATTAATATGTCAAAGGGAAATTTTCCCTTCTATGCTTTATTGCACAATAGCCAAAATATGTCAATTCCTATGTCAATCCCTTCAAGTCTCCAAGGTTTCTGATGAGAAATTTATTATCATTTCAATTACCATTCCTCTATACACGGGGCTTCATTTCTTTATAGTTACTTTCAAAATTTTTCTCTTCATCTTGAATCTGTCTGGAATATGATTCCAATGTGCCCAGACATGGACTTCTTTGGATTTAACCTGTTTGAGGTCCACTTATCTTATTAAAACTATAACTTTTTGTCTTTAACCAAATTTGTGGTGTTTTCAGACATTATTTATTTGAACATCTGTTCGTTTTTGCATTGTCTTTCCTCCCCTTCTGGAAGTCCTGCATGAATGGTAACGCTAATATATTGTGGCCCAGATTCCTAAGGCTGTCTTTTCTTTCAAATTCTCTTGATTGTTCAAGTTAGGAAAGTTCTATTTTTCTAGCCTTCAGTCCTCCAATTTGCTTCTCTTTTATTTCTTCTGCTATGGATTCTATCTAGCAAAGGTTTTTTAATTTTTAAAAAATATTTTTGCCATTTTAATTTCATTTTTAAGACAATGGCATATCTATCACTTTAGACAGTCATCATTTTTTGGTGTCAAAAATATTAAAAATCTTCTTTACTAGCTATTTTGAAATACTTCATTATTATCAACTATTAGTATCTCGCTGTGCTAGGGAACATTAGAAATTACCTATCCTATTCAACTACGCTCTGTACCTGTTAAACCACCACCCCACCCCTTACCCCTGCCACTCTTCCTGGGCGCTGGTAATCACTATTCTACTCTTCATATTTTTGAGATCAGTGTCTTAACTTCCACATATATTGAGAGCATGCAGTATTTGTCTTTCTTTGCCTGATTTATTTTACTTAAAACAAATTCCTCCCATATTTCTACACATGGCAAAATTTCATTCTTTTTAATGGCTGGATAATATTCCATTTTCTTTATTCATTCATCCATTGATGGCTGCTTCCATATTTTGGCCATTGTGCAATAAAGCATAGAAGTGAAAATTTCTCTTTGACATATTAATTTCAATTTCTTTAGATATATGTCCAATAGTGGGGTTGCCTGATCATGCAATGGTTCTATTTATAGTTTTTTGAGGAATTTCCACTACTGCTTACAATAATGATTGTATTAATTTACATTCCCATTAACAGCATCTGAGAGTTTCTCTTTAGCTTAATTCTTGCCAGCAATTTTTTTTTTATCTTTTTCTTAACAACCATTCCGACTGGGGTGATATAATGTCTCATTGTGATTTTTGATTTGCATTTCTCTCATGTTTAGTGATGTTGAGCATCTTTTCATCTTTTTACTGGCCCATTTTTATTTCCTCTTTTGAGAACTGGCTGTTTGGCTTCTCTCTCTCTCTCTCTCTCCCCCTCAACCCATCTCTTCCCCGCTATTTTTTTGAGATAACATTTGCTGTGTATGTCAGGCTGGCTTTGAATTCACTGTGAAGCCCAGGCTGACCTCGAACTCATGGCGGTTCTTCTGCTTCAGTCACCTGAACACTGGAATTATAGGTGCGTATCACCACACTTTGCGCATCCATTGCTAATTGGAGGAATTTTTAAAAATTGCGTTTTTCCGTTCTAAAGTTTTCATGTTTTTCTTCTTTATAGTTCCTATGTCTTTTCTCAGATTTTGTACTTTTTATTCTTTTCAAGTATGCACATACCTGGTTGCTAAACATTTTTATGGTGACTGCTTTAAATCCTATCAAATAATTCCAGCCCCTGCTTCATCTCCCTGGTAGCATTTGTAGGTTGCTTTTTCTACTTCATGTTGAGCTGTTCCTCGCTCTGTATGGTGAGTAACTTCAATTGTATCCTGACATTTGGGGTATAAGGTTGTGAGACTGTTTCTTCTTCAACCTGCTTGTTTATTTTTATTTTTATTTTTTTGTCTTTTGTTGCAGGCAAATATCCTGTTTAGGTTTCATTCTGTTAAATGTAGGCGATGACAGCACATCACACTTTTGAAATCCCATATGGACAGTCGTTTGCTTTTCTATACAAGAAGCCCATCTGTGAAGACCCATGCACTTGGGCTAGCTTCAAAGTCCACTTTATAGTTAGGAAAACTGGGAAGCTAATGTTTGTTTGTTTACTGGTTTCATTTAACACTTTCTCTTTTTGTTGAGAGTTAAAATACTGTATCATTTCTCTTCTTTTCCTTAGCGCCCCCCAGGCTGCTTGAATCCACCTAGTTCAGCCATATTCACAGCTGCTACTTAGAATATAGGTATTAAGCTTTTTAAAAATACTTCCATAAACCTCCCTGAGACGCGAAGCTGTGCAGTGACCCCGAGGCTCTCCCCAGGCATCCACCCCCAGCCAGCCTGGGCTTCCAGCTGCCCCTGGGCCGCCCCGCTCCGTGGGTAGGGGGCCCTTCCTCCCCCAAGGCTCCTGCAGCGCCTTCCAGGAGGAGGTGTGCGCTGCTCCTCTTCGAGAGTGATGTAATGGCTTCTAAAGAGTGGGCAAAATTGCTTTGGAATATTGTCAAATTATTGAGTTGTCAGAAACAAACAGTAAAATTCAAGTTAAACAACTTGCCCACCTATACCTCAGCTCTTGGCCCTGGAGAAGAAAGGCCCATGGGGCCTCAGGAAAGAGGGAGGAGGACAGGGAATTAGAGCGAGGAGGTCAGCCGTGGGGTGAGGACTCACAGGGGGAGGGCCCAAAGGCCCCTGAAAACTTCCGTAGCCGCACGATTAGGGAGAGCGTTAGAAAGTGAGACAAACATGCAGGCTGGCTAATAAATGAGAACGCGGCAGGGGGTCGAAAGCGAAGACAACCTGGCAATACCGCAGGTGTGAAGAGAAAAAATAATTGCTATACTTGAAAGAAGAGATGTTAACTACTGTGTGATAAGAATAGTTAACAAACAGCCGACCTCTTTGTTTTCTTCATTTTAAAGTGGAAAGTGAAATTACCCAAAGTGCCTTCTGTGCCTCTTGGAAAGGCTGTATTTAAAAAAAAAGAAAAAAAAATTTTTTAAATGCCAAAGCAGAAGTTTTTATAGCATGGTGCAGGGCAAGGGATATAGCTCAGCAGCATAAGTGCTGCCTGGCAAGTATGAGGTCATGAGTTCAATCCCTGGTACAAAAAAAAATCGTATGGTATGTTTTAAGTGTTTTCATTTACAAACTAATAATTTTACAGTAAAAAAGGACAATGTAATTGTGCTTCTCAATAGGAAACATCCAGATTCTCTTTAAAAAATTGAAACCTGTGAAGGCGTTTTCTCAGTTTGTAGTAGAGGATGAGCAGTCCCTTCCCTCAGAGCTGACCGTGCAGCCTTCGGATTGAATCTGGAGCCTTCACGGGACGTAGGGACCTTTATCGTGGGAAGCCTGGGGCTCTCCTCCCAAGTAATTGGCCTCCCAGGTGCTGCGTTGAGCAAGGGGAGCCTGCTCCCCACTGTGACTCATGTGGGAACTTGCTTCAGTTGGCTTCCCTCCTCAGGCAGATCAGACACCTGTGGGTGGCCTAGTCATGTGCAAATAAAGGTCTTCTGGATCTGGCCCACCAGCGCAAGCCTGTTTTCAGGCTGGCTCTGTGATGCGATGGGAAGGAGGTAGGAACAAGAGAGAAGAAAGTCATGTTCTGTGAGCAGGAAATGAGGGTCTGGGTACCTAAGGAACAGAGGGAATGAGGCCTCTGATCTGCGTTGGCTCTGCTAGGCTGGTACCTCAGAGACAGATATGTAACTGTGTGCACACAGTGTCTCTGCAGGTTTATACGACAGTTGTCAGTGTGTGTCACCATCCTTGTACCTTCTGCCTGCTGTTGTGGCTTCTTCCGCCGTATCTCAAAAGCTAGCCTCTCTAACCTACCCAGGTCACTTTCTGGGCCCCTGCCAGTTCTCCCATCTTGTTTCTGTTAGTAGATTTGGTTATTTGGTTAAGACTCTCTGAGAAAAATACATTTCTTTATCCTCAACCCAAAATTTCTTCAGCAGCAATCTCTCTCCCATATAGTGAGGGACTCTTTAGACCTTAATGCCTCTGTCTTCACTCTCACCAAACCCAGCCTTCAGGAGGTCTGATAAAACTGTTTACACTGAGGGGCACGCCTGTGCCATTCCCCTCCTGATGAGTCTGCATCTTGACAAGCCTTAAAGGTTCTTGTCAAATACAACAATATCTAAGTCCGTAATTTCAGGCATCCATAGTCTTATGGCTAATACATACATTGTGTCAACATGAGTAGTTTAGAAGTTTAACTGAGAGACTCAGCAGGGAGCCAGGGTTCTTACTTTGTAAATATCCTCATCCTGTGCAAAGGAGAGCAAGGACATTTTGTGAGTGCTACACCCACCCTGAAGGTGGGGGGGGGGTGGCCTGTGTACAATTTAAGGGTAGAGAAGAGGCTTGTTTGCTCTTTTACTCTGGCTGCTGCCTTGAAGTGTTGCCCCAGTGTCATGCCACCCTGCCTTGGAGCCAGCTGAGTATGGACTGAAAGCTCCAAAGACTGTAAGCTAAATAAACCTTTTCTTCCTTAATTTTGGGTGTCAGGTGTTTGTCTCAGCAACGAGAGAAAAGCAACCAAGACACATAGACAGGGAGACCCTCTATGGAAGACTTTGTAGGAGGAAAATATGCATGGGTTTGGAATTTTAATTTAATAAATGGGTCATTTTCTAAAACTATAAAATACAGATAATACCTACAACAAGAATTTTCAGGTTTAAAATGAGAAAGTACATCTACCTAGCCCGATGTCACGTAGAAAAGTGACTGGTAATGTCGCCTGCTGCTGCTGCAGCAGCTCTTAGTACTCAGTGTTGCCACTATAAAAGTATTGGGACAGCCAGCAGAGAGACCAAAAGGTTAAACAACAACAAAACAGGTATCCAGACTCCAGGAGCTCAGCCTAAAGGAATACTGTTTGCATCTGAACAGCTTGGTTTACCTTCTCCAAAGTAATATAATGTTTTCTCATATTGTAACTCAACGCACTCTTCACACCCCACTCACCCACTGAGTTTTGAACCCAGGGCCTTCCCACTAAACTGCATTCTCAGCCCTTATTTCTGTTTTTTATCTTGAAGCGGAAGTTTCCCAGACCGGGTCCAATCCTGTGGTCTTCCTGCCTCAGCCTCCCAGAGTGCTGGGATTATAGACATGTGCTATCCAACACACCTGACCCTCTCTAAACTTTCTTACCCTCTCTCTAACCTCTCCTTACATCATCTCCAAGAAACTAGATGAGTCCAAGAACTTGCCAAAAGTGCACTCTCAGATCGGAACAGATTTTTTTAAAATGAATATGACTGAAAGGTATGCATATCACAGCAAAATACACTGCAATACAAAAACAAAAACCACATCTTCACCAGGTTACTGAGCTCAAGTTAAAAGAAAGGAAGACCAATGAAATCAAGAGAAAAACACCTCCATTTTTTAAAATTTGAAAAATGCACTCGAGTTTAAATTCAGAAAACATAAACCAGGTGTAGTGGCTCACACTGTAATCCCAGGACTCAGGAAGCTAAAACAAGCAGATCTTTGTGAATTCGAGGCCAGTCTGAGCTACATAGCATGTTCGCGGCCAGCCTGAACTACACAGGGAAATTCGGTCTAAAAAAAAAGAAAACAATAGAAAAAAGAAAAGAAAAACAACAAAATGGTCACTGTAAATACAATATGATAATAGAAAGTCACCAAAAATGTTTCATAAAATGATCTTTTACTGTCACGTTGGAAGTCATATACCAGTGTGTGTGTGTGTGTGTGTGTGTGTGTGTGTGTTATGGGTTGATTAGTAGAGGGATACTCAGCATAAGTAGATTGTAAAGCTCGATGTTGCAGGACAGCCTCCATAAAAGTGCAGACAATTAATTCAAGAGCACACCTGTCATTTTAATTGCAGTTCTGTCAATAAATTTTAGTGGCTGTGAGAGGTGCAGCAGTAGAATTGCATTTCCCCTTCCCTGGCACAACAACAGAGGACAAACTTCGCTGTCACCAATTCAACCTCTCTCTGCCTCCCTCTGGGACCTGGATACCAGAACCCAGGATTTTAATTAAAGTAGGTGGTTTTTTTTCTTGCTTATTTCACAGTCTTTGTTGTCATTGTATATGAAATCTATTTTACTATTTAATGGTTAACTGGTTATCGTTGATATATACATATACCCTACATTTCCATGGCTCATGTGGGCAACCCAAGATCTGAGCCTCTCCTAAAGATCATCCTGCTGCCTGTCCCCTTACAGATGGAAAAGTGATTGTGGCATGGACAATAACGCTGCAGAAGAAGCAGGTTGCACGAGAGAAACTAGTTCCCTAGCAAGCGTGGGCAGGG
>RJWT010042508.1:0-12112 GCA_004365215.1 Cuniculus paca | reverse complement strand
TCCTCTCGCTTATTGCTCTCAAATAGCAGGAAAGGGACTTATACAAATCAAATCAAAGAATAAAAGCACCATTGGATTTCCGAACCATTTCTCCATATTTATCAGGAATTTTGTATCTTATTGAGTCTTTCAGTTTCTTACACTAGGGAGACAATGCGGTGTTTACACATGTGTGTTTGGTTTATTTCACTTATGAGTACACCATGAGATTCTTGAGAGTGAGAAGTATCTTTTATCACAGAATCCTTAGTTTTGGCTTAATCTTAATACTTGTCTATATCCAGCTACTGTGTTACTCTACAAAATGTTAAAATAGCTAGCAGATTTCACTTACTCATTTCTTCAGAGCACAGAACTGTTGATTACTAGAAATATGACATTTTAAATCTCTAAACTTTTATTAAGACTTTTTCATACACAAATGATTAATTTACCCCACATGTTAAAGTTATTTTAATTTTGTGAGGTATGATCAAAAACTAGGGTGAATGAATGTTCAAATTTTTAAAATTACACTAAAAGACACACTGCCATTAATTATCCTCAAAATATCTGCCTTGTTTTAACTTACTTATCCCAATTTCCTGCTGCTTTCTGAAGTCATTCTGGAAGTCCTCTTTCATGAGTGTCTTTAGTTGCACTATTGTGGCTGCCTCAAAATCCTGAATCATCTCAAATGGTTTATCTTTTATGATCATTTAGAGCCACAAGTTGCATGATGGCTGATCCAGTGAGTGAACTCACGACTCGCACTTGCCAGGCAGGTACTTGTGCTGCTGAGCTATATCCCCAGCCCAGACTGCAGTGTTTTTATTTGGCAGATATTGTCATAAACTTTTTTGAGTGGACTCAGGACATTGAAGCAGCAGCACAGCACACACACACACACATACACACACACACACACAATTTTCATAAAAGAGGGTTTCCAGAACTGCTTCACAAATTGGCAAGTGATGGGATAAGTGGAGATTAATGGCAGTGTTTCTTTTACTGTAATAAATTATTTATTCACTGTATTTTATGATCACGCCTTGTATAATTTTGAATAACAATTAGATGATACCTCATCTCTTAATCACACATACAAATACATACAGAATTAAAATGTGGAGTTTATCTGCTATAAATGAGTTTTAAGGCACATAGTCTGTTCTACCAGGGAACATTCAAGTTAAGAGACATGCAAATGGGTCCCTGGCTACTCTGACTTTCCCACAAAATTTATGAACAGGTAACTCTGGGAGAGTTCTGAATCTTTCAGATAATTTTCAAAATACTATGTTCCTCATGTCCAGGACTATCCCTATGATTTTGTGACTATGCAGGGCCACACAGCTTTGTCTACAAGGTGTCAAACTTTCTGATAATGTGGTAAAGACCCCGGCCTGCACAGAAGCAGAGGGGAGAATGTCACACTCAGGACAGCATGAGCACTCAATATTCATAGTGGCCCTGTGTCCATCAGCAGGACCAAAGGACAGACAATAGGGCAGTTTTGGGTGGAAATCTTGCCTTGCCTTTTACTTTTAATATTCTGAAGACCTATTTAATTAAATGCTCTTTGTTAAAAGTAGTTTTTATTCTACACAAATTGTAGAGATGAATAGCTGCATGTATTTTAAAATTCCATGCACATGCACAAAAGTTTCAAAACCTTGAATATATGTTCATCACTTAGTAAATTTTGATTTTAAAACACTGAGAGTCTTTATACATAGTACTGAGAAAGAGCACCAAACAGACTTTGGCAGCATGTGTCATTGTTTCTAAATGTAAAGTTTTTAAACATAGCTTGGTACAACAGTTTGTTACAGTTAGAACTCAGTTTGTGTCACTTTTGGAAATCTAAACATTGTTTCTCTGTCATATGTCTTTGAAATGATATCATATGTTCTGGAAACTCAATGGGGTATTGAGAGTGCCAGAACTTACTAGAAGAAAAATGCATATGTATAACTATTATAGATATAGACATGACTATATATAAACATGTTATATTTTTTTCCCATTCTTCCTCATTAGTTTTATAAAATAGCAATGCCATAGTTGGGGGCTAACTATAAAAATTAAGTGACAGGCGTATAGTAATAGTAAATCTTTGTTTTATCTGCAAATTGACTGTGACCAGGGAGGCATGAACCATGTTGATTGGCTGGAATGCTAAAGAGAAAGCTCATTGTTCATAGGGTCCCAAGAAAGTCAAGTCTGGAAGTAAGATCAAAGCCACTTCTCAGTTTGCTGCACCTTCGCACACATGAGAGCAAGAAGAAAATGTGGGTTCAGTAGCTGCAGAGCGAGCAGTTTCCATCAGGCCAGGAAAAGGGCACTACTCTCCCGGTCAACTTCAGTGATCCATGAAGAGCCAAGGAGGATCCAAGTTTATAGGTAACTACCATATTTTTAGGAATCCTAATCCTGTGTCGGCAAATGATAGAAATCAGTGTGAAATTGTTTCTTGAAATTGTTTCACAGTAGTTTCCTGTAGTACACAACACTGATTCACCTGAGGGTAAATTTGTGGTTTTCTAGGACTCTGTCATCAAGGTTCATCTCTTAGCTTTGTCTTGGCATTTGACTCAAAGTTCTAGTGCTTGTTTGTGAAAAAATATATTTTTGGAAAAAAGGATTAAGAGGGTATGTTGCTAAATTGAGGAGTGTGATGTGTAAAAAAACCTAAGAAGTTGTGTTTCATTGGGAAGTTTAGTGCATATTTTTCAAGAATTGGAACAAGAAAAAGGCAATAACAAAAGGGCAACAATTTTAAAAATGAAAAGAAAATAAATGAAAGAATTGCAATGAGAGAGCTAGAATACTTATTTTAAGAAGCACACATAGCCGGGTGCAGCAGTGCATGCCAGTAATCCGAACACTCCAGAGGCTGAGGAAGAAGGATTGCCACAAGTTCCAGGCCAGCCTGAGCTAAGTGGTGAGACCTGGTCTTAAGAAACCAAAAAATAAACAAAAAGAAACACGTACACAATTCCTAAACACACCGTTAAAGCTATAAAAAGAGTGAAGCAAAATCCTGGAGGCAAGATTAACTTTCATCTTTCACAAACCAACGTTTCTCCCTAAGAGTAATAAACACTAGAAACACTGGCACAAAATATTTAGTATTAGGCAACTAATGTAATTGAGTTTACACTAGATGTCTTTGGGAAATAATAAAAATCTGATAAAAAGAAAATATGTATAAGAAGAGACAATGCATTTTGTTGGAATGATGGAGTTTGAATTTATGAAGATAGCAAATCTCCCTAATTAACTTTGATCTCAATTTCAATTGGAGAAAAATATATTAAAGCTATTACCAAATTTTTATGTAAGAATTAAAGTTCACAAGTAGTGGATCCAAACTTAAAAAGAGAAAAAGCAGTATCAAATCATGTAATTAAAAAATTTATTGTATTTGAATAAGAGCAGACAAATAGAATTGCACCAAAAATAAATGGGGAACAGGTAGATTGGTTGATAGATGATATTGCAAAAAGTACTATATATTATGAAATATACAATACATTTCTAAATGAAAGAAAATGGATGTTTTGTTAGTACAATATAGAAAGTTGTACTATAATTATAAATCTGTTTGAAGAAAATTTAGGAGACTATGTAATGGATATCAAAAATCCATCTTTTTCTTATTTTAAATTTTTTTGTTTGTTGAGGTTTGAAAGAAGAGCCTTGAACATGCTAGGCAAGCCTTCTACCATGGAGTCACATTCTTAGTCTAGAAAAACCATCTTAAAATTTTGAAAGCAAAACCATAAAATTAAAACTTGATGAATTTGATAACATCACTTTAAGGATGTCTGATCATAAAAAGACAACACTGGCATCATTAATAAATGAATGATGAAATGAGTGAAGATATTTGTTAT
This sequence comes from Cuniculus paca, assembly GCA_004365215.1. Taxonomy (NCBI): domain Eukaryota; kingdom Metazoa; phylum Chordata; class Mammalia; order Rodentia; family Cuniculidae; genus Cuniculus; species Cuniculus paca. The sequence continues at coordinate 8,228 of RJWT010042508.1, read as the reverse complement.
ACCTAAAATCCAACAAGGGACTTATAGATACAAATGCAAGATGTTTGAACAAAGCAACAAGTGAAAGAAAGGAATGCTGATAAAAAAAAATAGTCAAACCATGTAAACAGCTAGTTTATAGAAGAATAAGCTATTAATGCTCAAAAATCTCCATTTATTTTGTAATTAGATAAACATAGATTACTGTAATTATTGCATCTCATCTCTTAGCAATTGAGCAGGAAAAAGTTGAAAATTTGATGATGCCCAATATTGTCAAGGTCCTAGGCACTACTAGGGAGCATATAGACTGTTTCAGTTATCCTAGAGAACAATCTGGCACTATTTAGTAAAATTCAAATATATGAATCTTGTACCTTAGCATTTTAGGAAACATACGTTGGCCCCAAATTTCTTCCACAGGTACATGAAGAGGCTACATCTGCATATCTGTGATAATACTGTTTGGTTGGAAGCAAGTTGGTAGAGACTTGAGAGAACATCCCTGGAAAAGTGGCTAAGTATAATACAGTAGAAACCAAGGAGTTTTATGCGACAAGCAGAAGCTATGGGTTTGATGTACACATAGCAATATGAATACATCTGAGAAACAAAGCCAAAGCGATAGTTATGTAATCCCATTTAAGTAAATAAATAAAAGCTTGTCCATGTGAAGGAAAGACACACACAGAAGATATCATGGTGGCTTGTTCTTGGGTGTGGAGGGGAAAGGATGTGAACTGTAAAAATAAAGCAAGTGAAGGAAAAGGTACATGCCAAGGAAAGTAAGAAGTGTAGATAGCATTTCTAAAGAAGCAAGAATGGATTTTGTCTGCCCTGTGATGCAAGTGTATACTGTCTCAGTAATGTTCAGGCAATCAGAAGTAGACTCTAATAGGCAGAGTATGTGAGAGTACCAAGTGAAAACCAGACTGGAATATGGTATTGACTTTCTTTATATTTATGATCGACTTTAGATCCACACAGGAATAAAATCCAAAAATACGAAGAAAATGACCACTGCTTTTAGTCTACAGAGCATTTGCAGAAAGTGGATGCTGAAATCTTACCATGTATAGTTAACTAGAAACTCTAATCATGGTATGAAGAGAAGCTGCAGTAAAATTTGTTTCAGTGCGATTGTCTCTGTGTCCTTTTTTTCTGTTGTTTCTGTTTCTTAATTTTTGTGTACCATGATTGACATCTGTTCATTCTATCCTTTCACAGTTTCTCATCATATTGACACCTACCCCACGTCCCCAGTGCTGGCTCCATTCATTCATTCCTTAGTTGGTTGTAGTGCAGAGGATTGAGCCCAGGACTTGCACACTGAGCTTTGTCCCTAGCTTTTTAAATTTATTTATTAATTTATTTTTATTTTGAGACAAGGTCTTGCTACATTGCCCAGTCGGGACTAAAAGTTGAGATCCTTTTGCCTCAGCCTCCCAGAATTTCTTTGTATATAGTTTTTTTAAAAAGTATTGTCTTATTATTTGTCTGTTTTTCTAGTTTCAAATGGTCCTTCAACCTCTGCCTCATTTTTTTGTACAAGAGATTAATTTTGCTCAGCCCACACGTCTACCATGCACACATTCCACACTTTGTTTTAAATACGTCTTCAGAAAGAAAATGGTAGGAGTGAATAAACCAAGTTTCTTGACAATTTTTTTCATACACATCTTTTAACTGTAGAGAGTAAAGGTTATGAGAAAACCAGGAAGGGAAAAATTCATTTCTAAATATATTTCTTTTACTTTTCTTAGTACTACAGGTTATTCATTGATGATTTTACACAAATGGAAAAATTAAACTCAAGCATTATGTCAACTGACACCATTATTTGGACTTCAACCTAATAATGTTAAGTTGGTGATGCCCTCATGAATTGTCAATATGGGACACAAGAGGAAAGTGTTACCTGATTTCTGAATCTAATAGGTACAAACATTTCAGAGACCTGACTACAGTAAAAAAAAATTGGGTTATTTGTGAGGTAAAAAAAAAAAACAAAAAAAAAACTAGTTAATTTTGAAAATCTACCTCCTGACTCTACCTCCAGCCATCATTTTTGTTTTCTCTGCAGTTTTATAAGGGAAGTTACAACCTACTTTCACTAATTACATAATCTTTTATCTATAGAGTTGAGCAGAATTCTCTCAGGGGAAAATTATTTATTATCATTTTTTCATGATTGAGAAATGGAGTTTGGGATGTAATCCCAGAAGACAGAATCCTGAGTGTTATCAGCTTGAATGTTGGAATCCTGAAAGATCAAAATCTCTAAAATCATAATTGTGAATATTCAAATTCAGAAAGCCAAGAACTCAAAAGTCACAATTCCCATTGTTCAAGGGCCATGTAGAAAGGATAGACAGCCAGATTCTGGAGCAGGGATAGAGTGTTTTCTGTTGTACCCAGAATAATTGCCAAACTGTTGAACCCTGTGTTATTGCACCTTTGCATCATCAGCATGCATTCACCCGACTGAACACTTGATGAAAATAATCCTGGTGATCAAACAGCAACACCATTGCAGGTCTTATCCTAATGTGCATATAATTATTTCAGTCCTTTCAGTAACTTTGTGCCTTCTTCAGGCAAATGGGATTTTAAGTCATCAGAAGTCCCTGGAGTTTCAGCAGCAGCAAAAATGCCAATGCAGACAGAAGTTGCATTGTTAAACTGGAGTTTCCATCATTGCTTATCACATGACTGATCTACTTGCTTAGTTTCCACAAAATGTGTTGAGCTGGTTGGAAAAACACACATACATACACACACACACACGCACACACAAACTATATTGGTAACTCCTTAAAATTGACTTGTAGAAGTTGTGGTCACACCTAACTTCAATTTGCTATGATTTGGGGATTCAGTTGAAATTTACTTTGTTCTATGAAATATATCAAGTCTTCAACTAAGCATTTATAAAATCTTATGCTTTTTCTAGGCATTAATACATAAATGAGCAGATCAATTCCAGAACTTTCAGATCCAACAGGAGCACAAATTCTATGTATTTGATTAAAAAAAAACACCACGCAAAATAGTTTGGAAAGTGCCATCCATTAGCCAATGTGTGACATGAGTCAATCTGTCTGTGTCAGATACAGTGGAGAATATGAGAAGCTCATGTACTTAACAGCCAACTTCTAGGCCGGGATGGTTCATCGTTTAGTGTGATCAGCAGCATAGGAGAAACCTCTATTTTTAGAGCAAATGTTTTTGATTCAGAAGCTTGCTGATCTTACTGAGTTCTTGTTTGAAGGGCATTTTTGGAAGGCAAGAATAGTATTGTGTGTAAAGGGATAGAATTATAGATTGGATAATCTCACAACTATCCTGCTTACAACCAAGAATTCTCATGGAGCAATTCTCCCAATAGGAATTCTGGTTTTCATGATACTCTTTCAGGAGTTATGGTTTGAATTTTAATCTTTTCGGATTATGGGTTTTGAGATCTTGATATTTAAGAATTGTAGACTATGAATTTTAATCTTTCCAGATTTCAACTTTTGGGATTGTGGGGTGTTGGATTATATCTTTAGGGATTATGATTGCCAACAGGAGAAAGGGAAGAACCACTCCTCTGACTCAGTATTAATATTTTGTTTTGTTTTGTTTTGTTTTGGTACCAGGGATTAAACTCATGACCTTGTGCTTGCCAGGCAGGCACTTTTGCCCCTGAGTTAAATCCCTGGTCTCAGCATTAGTCTTTAGGGAGTGCACTACATCCACTCAGTAATGTGCTGGTGAATGTTTAACAACTGAGAAAAGCTTATTACACATGTTAATGATGTAACAGGTATGTAAAATATAACTTCCAAGTATTAATAAAATGTGAAACACCTTTTACTACACATTCTAATTAGCGAGTCATATTTCAGAGAATAATTGTGTCTCTCTTTTTCTAAACTTACATCTGCAGGCAGCCTATGTTGTAAATGATGAATCAGTTCAGTTCAGACATGGCTACTGGCTGATAATTTTATGATAACAAATAAAATAAAAAAGAACTTTCAAAGATGTATACCTAAACTTAAGGTGCTCATCAATGACTGACTAAATTCTTTGCTAGATTGTTTTGAATACTGTAAGAAAAATTTCTTAGTGCATGTGAATATGTGTGTGTGTGTGTGTGTGTGTGCTGTTTACGTGATAGTGGCAGGTTTCAAGGTCAGCATGAGAGACAAATCCTAATTCAAGGACCTTTTCAAGGCTCTACTTGATTCGTTTGCTTCCATTCTAGTGGTCAAAGCAAGTCACACAGTTAATCTTAGTGTCAGAGTGGGAGAGTGCATAAAATTATAGGGAAAGGAGACTAATTTGCACACAAGGAAGGAAGTAATTGTTGGTGATTTATACATTCAGTTTATCACAGATGCCTTTACCACATGTCACCAAAAAACTCACATAACAATGTTAAAACTATAAGAACATGTAAACATACTTTATATCTTAAAAATATGTAGTTTATTCTATGAGGTTTTCCTGAATCTTTTCTTCAGTTTCTCAATCTCTGATTGTAGGGTTGTTATCTCTCTGATTTTCTTGGCTTTATCATCTTGGTAGATAACTAGATATCATGTCCTTATGAAACTCTGAACAAAAGGCAGGGGCAAATGAAAGATTAGGGCAGCCACAGAGTTTAAATTGGGTTCCTTATCTTTTATCAGGAAATAAAAAGGTTTCCCAGAAGCCACCGGCAGTCTGCCCCTCGTGCTTTATTGTTCAGACTAGGTCACATGGTCTCTTCCACTTTTGGAAACTAGAATAGAAATTTTCAGTCTTTTTCAAAGAATGATAGAAATAGCTGATGAATATTCGAGTACCAGTTTCTAAGAAGGGCTAAAAAGTATCCTAGGATTCTCTAGTTGATAAAAAGTCAAGCCAGTGTCCTCTTCTATACCTTGTGTTGCTCAGATCAGAGACCAGAGGTGCAGCAGAGTGTACTTTACATATAACTTGGGTAAAAGTATTACCATTTTATTCTAGGAAGACAAAGTTCCTTATTTTGTATGTGTAGTGGATTAAGGATAGGATGGTAATTTTCTTTGCCAAGATGTGAAATGCTTTTTTCCAAAAGAGAAGAAGAAACAAGTATCAGATGGTGACAAAAAAATGTTCACTTTATGGGGGACATACCTTTTAAAAGGAAAATGAATTATTCTAATTTTCTTCTGTGCTCAACTGCGTACTTTCTGGACACAAAGGTGTTTGATTTGAACTTATGGTAAACTGAGTTTGAAAATCTGTAGATAATTCTTTGCAAATTTGCTTTAGTAGAATGAATGGATCATCTTATGCAGCTTCCCTTATCCCATGTTTGTTTGCGTGTTGACCATGCCTGAGGGACAGCCTTTTAATAAACTATGATATAGTGTTCCACACGGTGCAAAGAAGAGGAAGTCATTCCTCTAGCAATTCAGCAGACTCTGGTATTTCTCTTATTGTAATCTGGAACACATTTTGCAATTTTTTTTCCAAGTACAGTTTGTGTGATATATATCCCCAAATAATTCTTCCAGAAAGGTATATTTTTTTCTATAGTAGCTTTGTATATGAGAGAAAAAAACCATAAACATTGGATTCATGCTTAAATAAAGATTGAGAGGTATAGAGTTTCACCAGTCAGTTGGTAATTTTGGGCCATCACTTCATCTTGTTTAACAGTAGTTATGATAATGTTATTAAATCTGACTGTCTGATGGACTCTACTGACGACCTTATAAGTAATTCACTTTTTATGCACACATGTAAAGGATACGACATCCAGCATGGATGGGTCAGTAGTGACCTATTCTGTACGTAGTTGAGCTAGATGACCTGCACCGCTGGCTGTGGTTGGGTACTTTTCATGTTTGCATCTTGGAGCTGCTGATTGTGCTGGCATAGAAGCAAGCACTATGGAGATGTTGGTAGGAAAGGAATCATTGGAGGAGTGATCCCTCTATACCATTCTCAACGTAGACACACATAGGGACTCATATGGCATGTATTTCAATCTGAATAGGCAATACAAATTCTGTAGTGGAAGACAGAACACAAGCCATAGCCTAGTTCTTGTCCATCTCTCTGTCTGTACCCCTCCAATTTTCTCTGCTTCCGTCGTGTTTGTTTAAATGGGGTTACAACCTGTACATGCTGTGGCTTGAGATGGGAGAGGAGAAAGCATAGAATTTCTAAACAAAGAGAACTAGGACCTGTATGGTACAGTAGCTTTTCCTGTCTGTGATTACAAAGAGATTATGTACATGTAGTGGAGAAGTTGAAAATACAGAAAAACATACAATATAATGCAGTTTTTCATAGTCTGATTCCAAGATATATTCACAATTAGATTCTCTGATTTCTCTTTGAGCCCTTTTCCTATCAATGCATTTACTTTAATAAAATACAGGCTGCATGTCTATGCTATTTTATAGTGCTCTTTTTCACTCATTGGAGCTGTGTGGCCTATTTATAACAACTTTAAGGATTTTATTTTTCATCATTCCTTTAGAACATATTTATTGAAAGCATACTATGTGATAGTCACTGGATTTTAAATATGGCATAGTACAGTATATTAAAATGATTCATTTTGTTTCATTTTCTATTTCTTGCTGTAATTTATTCAGTTGACAATTATTTTTTAAGGCCCTCTTTCATGCCTGGCATGTTCTGGGTGCTCAGAATATAGTGGAGAGTGGTACAGGTGAGATCCTTGCTTTCTGCAAGCTCGCACTGAGGGAGGTGGTGCCCAGAGTCCCCAGGGCTTATGGTACTGGCCAGGGCCTATGTGAGATCCGTTTCCATCCATTTCAGCCTGCATGATTTTTGTTCAGTTTTGGTACATGTTCTCTTCCTTCCATGTTCCAGGAGTAAAATGTATTAGGTTTCCTTTGTACTTTATTTTTGTTTCAATAGGATTTGTGAAAATGAAATTTTCGTGTTTATGTTTTATCTGCCATCTTGACCAGAGGTCTTCTTAGCTTATATAATTCAAGAGGATTTTTCCCAGTCAGATAAATATAATCATATTTCTTTCTGATTTACGTATCAATGATTTACATTTAATTCACTTAGTATGGACTTCAGCTACAGAGATACAAATTTACTTTTCCTGAAATACTTTGAAATCCAAACTCAATATATTACTGTATTCATATATTTAAAATGTGTAACTATGACTAATTATTACTAGAATCAGAACACTTATTATTAATATTATTTACTGAGAAAATATTGTAAGTAATAATTCTGTTGGTAAAATAGTACCCATAAACATATTGCAAAAGCATATGAAGTGCATTTTGCATATGTCTTGAAAAGAATTGCAGTTTTTAAAAATGTAATTTTTGAAGTTAAAGGGACGTTATAGAATAAAATTTGGAAATTATTCCAAAGGAGCCATGAAATAAAATTATATAGTATTTGTTTAAAATATATCCAATTATATAGTATTTCTAAAATACATCAAATCTTAAATTAGTGAAATATATTAATATTAGTTAGATATATTTGCTTATATTTCAAAATGTCCTTTTCAATAAAATGAATCATTTTATAACCAGAAAAGGAAATTATATTGTTATGTGTCAAAACACCCTTAATAGACTTTGAAATAAATGAAAATTCATTCTCTGATTAACGAGAAAAATTACAAAGGAATGATAACAAATATGCTGGCAATGTTTCGGACATTTATGTGATTGCTCTTTGATGACTGTTCTAAGCCCTCCCATGTCCTGGGTACTAGGAATGCAGTAATGAGCCAGATGTACAGGTTTGCACAGTGCCAGTATCATAGCCAATGACGTTTATCTGAGGCATGATTATTGCTAAATGAACCGGATGTACAGTTCCGGCTTAGATGAGTTCACATTTTAGTAAGTAGAGAGATTATGCACGTATACAGAGTAAGATCCATACTGTAATGATAGTTGAGCAGAGGTCTGAGTTAGGTGCCAGTGTGTTCTAGAGGACTGTTGGTGGAAGACCGTTCAGGCAGAGGAACAGTAAAAATGATAGCCCTGTGGCAGCGGTGCCTGGGGGTCGGTGGTTCTTGAGAAGCGAGACTGGAGAGAGTAAAGACTGCAGTTGCTGAGTTAGGTGAACTGACCTGGATCATATGCTTACCTACTGATTTTACAAATAAGCATATTCAATTTTTCTTGGTTATCTGAAGTTTCTAGACATAATACAGGCCAGATATCCTGATAAAGCAATAGAGGAAATTTCCAGTGGCTGCGGCCCTCTGAGAT
>RJWT010042507.1:0-12133 GCA_004365215.1 Cuniculus paca | reverse complement strand
GCACCGGGCATTGGACTCACGACCTTGCACTTGCCGGGCAGGCGCTTAGACCGCTGAGCTAGATCCCCAGCCCTGTTTTTGAGACAGGGTCTCACTATGCCGTTCAGGCTGGCCTTGAGTTCACTTTGTAGCCCAAGCTGGTCTCGAACTCACAATGATCTGCCTGTCTCAGCCTCCCGAGTGCTGGGATTACAGGCGTGAGCCACCACGCCCGGCTTAACTCCTGTTTTTTATACTAGTGTTCACCCATATGAGTTCAAATTGTTTCACCCATGAACATGATCTCCAGTTGCAGCCAAAGAACATCAAGATTATCCTACTTTGTAGCTGGGAAGCTTTCCATTGTATGAAAATGCCATATCTTTCTTATCCATTCTATGGTTGCTGGCCTAATTACCCATGCTCTTTTCTGGTCTTCTGTTGCTCGGATCAACTGTTTTCTAACCTTTGGATTTTCAGTCTATTAATTTCATTTTGTGTTAAATGTGATTCTTATATTAATGGATCTTGTTTCTTGATCCACTCTCCCTGCATTTCTTTTTATTGCTGAATTGAGGTCATCTACATTACTGGCTACAACCAGCATATATTGGTTTGTCTCTGCCATGCTATCCCCCTGTTGCTGACCCTCTGCTTTTGGTCTTCATTCAATTGCCCATCTTGTTTGGCGATCCTCCTCAGCTGCTGTTCCTGGAACCATGGTCATCTTTATCTCTCTCTAGAGCATCCTTCAGCACTCTTTGTAGGGTTGGTTCAGTGGTCATGAATTCCTTCAGTTGTTATCATGGAGGCATCTTATTTTTCCATCAATTTTGGAAGACAGTTTTGCAGGATACATCAATCTGGGTTGGAAGTTGTTTTCTTTCAGGATTTGAAACACTTCACTCCAAACTTTGCTTGACTTGATGGTTTGTATTGACAAGTCTGCCATGATTCTGATTGGTTTTCCTTTATAGGTGATCTGTTTCTTTTTTCTAACAGCTTTTAATATTCTGTTCTTGTGCTGAATTTCTGGGACCTTGATTATTATATGTCTGGGTATAGATTTACTTTGATTATTACTTGGAGTGCTATATGCCTCAGTTATCTGTATACCAGATCCTTTCCCCATGTTTGGGAAGTTTTCTGCTATTATTTCTGTAAGTAGAATTTTTATTTCATTTGTATTGACCCCTGCTTTTTCATTGATACCTATCACTCTTAAATTATTTGTCTTTGCCTTGTCTTGCAGCCATTGAATTGTTATTTCCTAATTCCTTGTTATTTTCAAAAAATTTTTCCTTTGCGATCGCTAGCTGTAATCCTCTCTTCAAGGTCTGAAAGTCTATCTTCAGTCTGTTTCAAGCAGTTTTGCCAGCTTTTGATAGACTTCTTAATTTCCTGGATATCTTTTTGGATCTGTTTCATGCATTGTAATTCCTTTCTATATTGTTCATTCAAGGTTTCCATCATTTTCTTATGCTCTTCTTTTTTATCTAAGTCTTCTTTAAATATGTTTAGGAATTTTTTCATTATGTTTTCCATTTCTTCTTTCACCTCAGATATTATTTCTTATCTGATTACTTTTACAGTCTCATGTAGTTGTTTCTTTATTTCCATTGTTATCCTCTCGGAGATTTCAGGTGTATGACTTCCATTTTTCTTCCATGACTGTATTTCCCAGATTTTTTCTGTGTGGGGCTGGAGGTCTGAGATTGCCTTTTGCTCCTTCCTCTTGTCGTTCTCCTGGGTTCCTCCCAAAAAGCTGGTTGTTGGGTCCCAGGCACTTCCCACAATGGCTGCCCCTCTGAGGTGTAGGGCAATGGGACAGGTACCTAGGTTCCTCTGACCTCAGGTTTACAGGGCGGTAGCAGGGTGTGAAGTGGGCTTCTCCAGACCTGTGCAGCTACACTGGGGCTATCCCAATGGCCAGTGGTATGCGGTGGAGGGGCCACTTCTTTCAGCCTGCATGTCTATCCTGGGACTTCCGTAATGGTGGCAGGCACACAGGGGTGTGTTTGTCTAATTCTCCGGATGGGTGCTGGCTGCCTAAAGGAAGCAAGGGCCTCCAATGGTGGCCTGTGGGTGTGCTGGGCTTACCTGGCTGCATGTCCCTGCTCCAGATGGCTGCCAGGAAGCAAGCCTCCTATTATCAGCAGCTGGTGGGCAGCGGTGGACCTGTTTTTTCTCTCTGCCAAGGTTCTTGCCCACAGGGAGCTCCTTCCTGGGGAAGGGACCCAGGAGCAGAGGCAGAAGTTGTGGTTCTCTCTGCCATGCTGCCTGGCCACTGGGAGTTCTCATGATTTTATGAACCTGCCTTTCTGTTGGATGGCACTCAGCATCAGCAATTACCATATTTTTTGATCATGCCTGCAAAGACACTTCACAAAACAGCACTTCTGGACCTGCTTCAGAAAACAGTACGAAAGATAGGATAAGTGTGTTTGAAGCAAGGGAGAGGATTTTAGAGAGATTCATGGCAATGTGTCTACTACAATAAATAGCAATATATTTACTGCAATAAATTCATTTAGGGCTGGGGATTTAGCCCAGCAGTTCAAGCACTTACCTGGTAATCACAAGGTTGTGAATTCAATCCCTGGTACCAAAAAAAATTTTTCATTTAAATTTAAACATTCATAGTATCATTCAATCAGCCCTTGCAGATGAAAGAAGGGCATATTATATGGGGACATTGCAGGAAAATGTACCCTTTTTACCCTTGGATGGGTCATTAGCTCTAATCATTGGTACATTGTTTCAATTTGAGAAGCTTAGAAGCTTAACTAAGTAACTCAGCAGTTCTACATCCTAGGGTATAGAGGACATGTCCTTGTGAGGCTGTTTATGCTCTAGGATGTTGTAATGGTTGATTCATTGTGTCAACTTGAGAAGCTTAGAAGTTTAACTAAGTAATCTAGCAGTCCTGACTTGGTAACCTTCCCAAGCCTGTGCAAGAAGAGGGTTATCAAGATGGTGTAGACTGGTAGGCTGCAAACAATATAAGGGAAGAAAAAGGCTTTCTCTTCTCTCCTTTTTGCTCTTGTTGCTTTGTCATCTTCTGCTGCCTTGAACTGTTGCCCCTGTGCCATGCCACCCCACCTTGGAGCCAGTTGATTATGGACTGAAACTTCCACAAACTGTGAGCTAAATAAACCTTTCCTTACTTAACTTTGGGTGTTGGGAATTTTGTCCCAGCAACAAGAAAAAATGTAACCAAGACATTAGCCAAAAGCTTTATGATACTGTGGTTTGAATATGGTTTGTCTTCTCCAAAACTCTTGATTAAATCTGATTGCCATTACAGAAGTGTTGGAGGAAGAGGCCTTTAAAAAATGATGGAGTTTTTAAGAGAGAATGATGCTTTCTCATAGGAGTTTTTATAAAGCCAGACTGCTCCTTGTGTTTTCTTCCTGTTGCATGTACTTGCTTGCCTTTATGCTTTCCATTACGAGTTTAAGCAGCACAAGGCCCTTTCCAGAAGCTGTTCCTGTGCACTTAACTTCCCAACCTCCAGGACCATAACTTCTTTTCTCTATAAATTACCCAGTCTCAGTGCTATGGCTTGTGTCTTGATATCCTCCCACAGCCTCATGCAGTCATGGGCTGGCGGGGAGTTTTTAGAGGTGGCTGGATCTAGAGTGTGTGGTGCTGGGATCAAAGGTGTGTGATTACCAAATCAGTCAATTGTTTGGTTTGGCATAGTGCTGACTAGAATTAAGGGTGTGAATGCTACACCTGCCCTAAGGCAGATCACCTGCATAAAATATAAGGGCAGAAAGAAGCCAGCCCACTTGCCGTAGATTATTTCTTCTCTGTGATGCCCCTCTGCCATGCTTCCCTGCTTTGGAGCCAGCTGACAATGAACTGAAACCCCTACAAACTGTGAACCAGATAAATACTTCCTCCTTTAATGGTTGAGTGTTGGGTATTTTGTCACAGAAATGAGAAAAGTAACTATGACTCTCAGGTATTCTGTCACAGCAATACAACAGAGACAAAGACAATGGGCTTCTTCTACCTTGGTAAAATAGGACAGATAACGAGAAACCACTACTTTATCTCAAGGCCCAGAGCAGGGATGGCCTCATCTCTCTCTGTATTTCCTCTCTTCTCGGGCCACAATGACCCCACACTGCCTTTCAGTGCACTTAAATCCCCATTCCATCCTTTGTCTAGTTGGTCTCAGCTTCAGAGATCTAGAGCTGGAGTAGGGCATTCCTAAACAAGATAGCAGGGATGAAGTTCAACCTAGTAAGTAGACTAAGCAGATATCCATGCAGAACAGAAATACAAATACTTGAAAGATAAGGAGATAGTGTGTATCTACCACCTTAGTGATCCTGTGAAGGCAAACTGGCTCATTTTTTCACACACATGCTCTGTGGTCCCTCTTTTAGTCCATTTTGTTCTGGACAATTACAAACAATAGAAATGTATTTGGCTTACAGTTCTGGATGCTAGAATATCCACTTGATGAGGGCCTTCTTGCTACAGTGTGGCAGAAAATCTCCTGTGCTAAGAGAGTACATGCAAGAGAGAAGGGAAGGGATACAAACTTATCTTTCATCAATAATCCACTCCAGAGATAACTAAGCCAGTCTCGAAGTAAACAACATTAATCCATGCATGAGGACAGAACTCTCATGATCTAATCAGCTCTTAAAGTTGCATCTTGGGCACGTGCTTGTAATCCCAGCCCTCTGGGATGCTGAGGTAGGAGAATCACAAATTTCATCCCAGTCTGGGAAAATTAGTGAGGCCTTGTCTCAAAACTTTAAAAAAATAAAAGGGGGTAGGAATGTAGCTCAGGGTGAAGGCCCAGGGTTTAATCCCTAATACTGCAAAAATTTTTTAAATAATAATTTTTTTTTTAATCAGGGCTGAGGGTTTAGCTCAGCAGCTAAAGTGCCTGCCTGGCAAGCATGAGGTCATGAGCTTGATCCCCCAGTACCAAAAAAAAAATCAATCTCTGGGGATTGTGACCCAGGTATCGGTATTTTTCCTAGGTATCAGTATTTTTTTAGGGTACTTCAGATAATTCTGTGTGTGTGTGTGTGTGTGTGTGTGTGTGTGTGTGTGTGTAGTAAACTATATATAACATAAAATTTACAAATTTAAATATTTTTACATGTATAAATCAGTGCTAAGTACATTCACGACACTGTACACCCATCACCACTATTCATTCTCAGAATTTTTTCATCATCCCAAATAGAAATTCTGTACGCATTAAACAATAACTTCCAATTCCCTTCTTCCCTAGTCCCTGGAAATCACCATTCTATTTCCCATCTCTATGAATGTAACTATTCTAGGTACCTCATCTAAGTAAAGTCATAGAACACTTATTTTTGTGTCTGGCTTATTTCACATAGCACAAGCATTCTAGGTTCATCCTTGCTGTAGCATGTGTCAAAATGTCACTCCTCATTAATGCTGAATACTATTCCAAATGTGTATACAAACACATTTTGTTTATTCATTCATTTGTGGATTGACATTTGAGTTGCTTCCACCTTCTGGCTTTGGTGAATATGCCACTATAAATGTGAGTCTGCACAGATCTGTATGAATTCTTGCTTTCAATTCTTTGGGACATATACCTAGCTATGGAATTGTTGGATTTTATATATGTTTATCTTCTTTTTTTACAGTAGTGGGGGTGTGAACATAGGTCCTTGTACATGCTAAGGAAGAGTTTTACTACTGTGCTACTACCTGAGGCATTTTTTGAGACAGGGTCTCTAAGTTGCCTAGACTGGCCATGAACATGTGATCCACCTGCGTTAGCTTCCAGAGTAGCTGGATTTTCAGGTGTGAAATAAACACCTGACAATGTTTAACTTCGTGAAGAACTGCTGTGCCTTCATGTTACTTTTATATGAAGCCAAGTGTGAGAAGCATTAATATAGCTAACATTCCTCCTAAAACCAAAGAATACCACTTGGTAATTGGTCCCCATTAATGAATTCATTATTGAATTAATTTCTTCATAAATTGCATTGTAGCCCAATGCATGCTATTGTCACAAATTCAAAAACATGTTACATGGTTAATGTAGTTATTATTCTATCAAAAACCACAGTAAAGTGTCTCATTTCCTGTAGAAATAACACTTCAATTGTATTTCCTACCTGCATTTTTAATGTGTCTGTCTTGGTTATTTTTCTCTATTTGCTAAGACAAAATATTTGATGCCCAATATTAAGGAAGGAAAGGTGTATTTAGCTCACAATTTGTGGAGAGCTCAGGCCATACTCAGCTGACTCCAAGCCAGAGTGGCACATGGCAGGGAGCAACTGACTTCATGGCAGCCCGAAGTCAGCAAAAGCAACAAGAGAGGAGCTCGAAATCAAGCCTCTTTCTCTCCCTTATATTGTATGCAGACTACCTCCCCCAGGGCGGTGTAGCGTCCACACCCATAATCCCAGCATTGGATCATGAATTAATCACAAACTCTAGAAGTTCACCTCCATGACTAAATGAGGTTTTGGGGGGACACTTAGACATATATCAAAACATTCCATCCATGGCCCCCCAAAGACTTATGCACATCCTTTATGCAAAAGGTATTTAGTCCATCTCTAAGAAGTGCCAAACTGCTAACAGTTTCACCATTGCTGAAAAGTCCAAGTTCAAAGTCTCCTCTGAGATTTAAGGCAAACTCTTAGCTGTGAGGCCCAGTACAAATGAAAAGAAAGCTAAACATGCACACACACACACACACACACACACACACACACACAAAAGAAAGAAAGAAAGAAAGAAAGAAAGAAAGAAAGAAAGAAAGAAAGAAAAGAAAAGAAAAGAAAAGAAAAGAAAAGAAAGTTAGTTAAACACTTCCAACATTCAATAGCACAAGATAAACATTACCATTCCAAAAGGTACAAACAGGGGGATACAAAGGATTGAGACCAAAGCAAGTCAAAAGTCCAGTAGAAAAAACATGAAGTCCTGTAGTTCCATATGAAACATCCAAAGCAAATTGTGGTGGGTTGTGAACTCTAATAAAAGGTTCCAAAAACACCATCCCCATGGCACTTCCAGTGGTTGTAGCTCCCATAGCTTCTCTCTTAGGCTTGCTCTGCTCAATCCTTTCAGCTTTCCTTGAATGATTTATATTCCTGGCTTTTCCATATTTCTGGGGTCTCCACTGCACCTTTGGCTTCACCCTAACAGCTTCACATGCTGCCTTTTCAGGAGCATACTGTCTCAGCTCCCAGGCCTTGTGAAATCAGGGTGGAAGGCTTTTTAACCTCGGAACTCTTCCATTTTGCACACACCTAAACCTAGCACCATGGGGATGATGCCAAAGTCTGCTGCCAGCTGGAGCAGTAGCCAGGCTGTCTTCTCTCTTGGCTGTAGGAGTCAAATGCCTGGACCACAAGCACTCTGAACCTGATTCTGAGGACAAATTTTCTAACAAATTTTCTGTGGCCATTTTAGAACCTGGTGTGGCCACTGCCACCATTCTGGAACATAGAATGGCTGCTGCAATTCTGGAACATGGTGCTCTGTGGCTTTCTCCTCAAAGGAAAGCCTTTCACTTTTACAATTTTGAGGTTACAAAGGGTGGAGAATTGTGATGCCCTCAAGCCATATTTTCTAGTCTCCTGTTCCTTCTCAGCAATCAGGATCTTCTCAGCTCTGTCTTTGCAGTCCACAGCTTTACTGAAGCTTCCATTCTGGCCAAACTCACAACCTTTTAAATCATCCTGCTGGGCTCTTTGCTCTTGACTCACAACACAAATCTGGCAAAAAGCCCCCAACAATAGCCATACCACAGCCTCAACATTTGACTGCCTTGGAATTTATTCTGCCAGATTAATTAGTCTGCTGCCCTTAATCTCCATCTCGGGCAAAGTCTCTGGACAGGAGCAAAATGCAGACAAACTTTTTGCCAAGCCATACACACATCATCTGGAGTCCAACAACCAATTTAGTCCTTCCCAGCAGAAACTTCTGGAGCCTGGTCTCTACCAGCAGGATTTCTATCAGCCTTCTGGTCTTTTGGGCTCTGACCAGAATCTCCCATACAAAACAACCTAAGGTGTTCCAGCTCTACTCTTTCAGATGACATCTAACCTTTCCAAACACTTCCCACAAGCCAGTCCCAAAGGCTATTGAACCACATCATCAGATACAGTCACAGCACGGACCCCATTTCTCTGGTACCAAATTCCGTGTTGGTTACTTTTCTTTCATTGCTGAGACAAAATATCTGATGCCCAATGCGAAGGAAGGAAAGGTTTATTTCTATCAGTTTGTGGAGGTTTCAATCCATAATCAGCTCCAAGGCAGTGTGGTGTGGCACAGGGGCAGCAGTTCATCGCCATGGCAGATATCCAAAGCAATAAGAGCAAAAGGGGCAAAATGGAGAAGCAAGCCCCTTTTCCTCTCTTATATTGTAGGTGAGCCACACCAACTGGGTGTAGCACTGACACCCATAATCCCAGCATTGGACCATGAATTTATCACAAACTTTAAAGCTCACCTCCATGACTGAATGAGGTTTTGCAGGGACAGCTAGACACAAACTGTAACAGTGTCTCTTGTGGTAATTTAAGTTTCTGAGTTCTTGAATGTTTTTCTTTGATGATAATAAATTTGATTTGATTCAAGTCTTTTCCTATCATAATACCATTTCTGTGATAATGCCTAGTATTTCTCCTGTCATCACACTCATGCTCAGAGAAGTTTTCCTAGGTACAAAAGATAAGACAGTAATATCCTTGGGAGTGTTTAATGTGTGACTGTCTTCTACTCATAAAAGCACTAATAAACCAGCTTTTCCATCAGGCCCAAAAAACTTTACTTGAAAATTAACTATAAGTACTTTTATTTTTAAAGATTTTAACTTTTTCCCCTAGTATATGGTTGTAGTTTGTAATACAGGATAATTTTCAGTGTGGGGAATTGGTACATGTATATAATGTAATTCAATTTTTTCTTCTCCTTCATTTTCATTCCTCTTTTTTAAAAAAATGCCAGAATCAGATTTATTTCTTTTATAAGTACTTATAAAACTAATTATCATAAAAACAGATTAACAGCCAGACTAACAGGTAAAATACATCAAAGGCATATAAGACAATTATACCAAATCAAGGTACACTTTTAGACCATACTGGATTACAACAAATTTTGTTTCTCTATTTTTCCTCTATTTGTCTGTCTTTTATTTTATACTTTACTTTTGTATTGGGTTTCTCACATGAGAAATCATGTGATATTTAAGCTTGTGTATCTGATTTACTTAACATTATAGTCTCAAGATACACTCATCTTCCTATGAATGACTCAAGTTTATCCTTCTTCATGGCAGAGTAGTACTCCATTATGTATAAATACCATATTTTCTTTATCCATTCATCTGTTGATGCATATATATAGGCTGCTTCCAAGATTTACCTATTATGAATTGTGCAGGTATCACTATAGCATGATGTCTTTAACTCTTTTGGGAAGATACATAGAGAGAAATAGCTGGGTCAAATGGAACCTCTAGTTTTTAGTAATCTCCACACTGATTTCCATATTTGTTCACATTCTCAACAACAATGAAGAAAGGTTCCTTTTTTCCCGTAGACTCGCCAGTATTTGTCATCTGATTTCTTGATGATGGCCATTCTTTCTGGAGTGAGGTAGAATCTCAGTGTTGTTTTAACTTGCATTTCTCTAATGGCCAGTGATGCTGAACATTTTTTCATATATTTGTTGGTCATTTATATTTTATCAGAGAAGTGTCTATTTCAGAAGCCTATTTTTTTTAACTCAGTCTTTAAATTTGGGCAGTTTGTTTGAGTTCTTTACATATTTTAGATATTAGTCCTTTGTCTATGGAGTAGCTCAAATTTTTTTTTCTCATTTTGTTGGGTGTCTCTTCACTCTTTTCATGGTTTCTTTTACTGTGAAGAGTCTTTTTTAATTTCAAGTGATCCTATTCATTGCTTATTTCTTATATCTTATGTGCAGCTGGGATTCTTTTTAGGAATCCCTTGCCTATGCCTATGTCTTCAAGTTTTATCTATTTCATCTTCTATAAGACTAAACATTTCTAGCCAGGTGTGGTGGTGCACACCTGTAATTCCAGCACTCAGGAGGCTGAGCCTGGAGGATTGCTGTGAGTTTGAGACCAGCCTGAGCTACAAAGTGAGCCCGAGGCCAGCCTGAGTTGCATAGCGAGACTCTGTCTCAAAAACACAAAAATAAATTAAATAAATAAAAGAAGTAAACATTTCTGTCTCAATATTTAGATCTTTGACCCATTTTGATGCTAGTTTAGTGCATGGTGAGAAGTACTGGGATAGGTAGAGTCTTCAGCATGTGGATAGCCAGTTTTCCCAGAACCATTTGTTAAAGAAGCTATCATTCCAGCATTGAAATTATTTGGTCTCTTTGTCAAAGTTAACGGAGTGTTCCTGAAATTGTTTCTGCACCCTCTATTCTGGTCCATCATTCTACTTGTTTGTTTGTTTTTGTAATACCATGCTGTTTTTAATCACTGTAGCTTTGATATTACTACAAAGTCCAGGAACATGAGGCTTCCTGACTTGCCCTTGTTCTCCAAAATTACTTTTGCTATTCTAGGTCTCTTCTGGGTTCAAATAAATTATAGGATTGTTTTCTCTAGATCTTTAGAAATGCTATTGGTATTTTGATCCAGATTACATTAAATCTGTGTAACAGTTTTGGAAGTATGGCCATTTTGACCATACTGGATGTTCTGCACACCCAGGAACAGGGGATATCTGACTTTCCTGTACCCTCTTTGATCTGTTTTTTCAGAGTACTGTAGTTTTCATTGTAAAGGACTTTAATTTCTTCAGTTAGATTCATTCCTATTTCATTTTTTTATGCTATTATGGAAGGTGTTTCCCTGATTTCTCTCTCAGTGAGCTTTTTATTGGTATGCAGGAATTTTGTTGATTTTTTAGTGCTGTTTTGTATTCTGTATACTACTGAATTTGGCTATTAACTCTGAGTTTTTTGGTGAAGTTTTTTCCAACTTCTATATAGAGGATCATGTCATTGGCAAATAATGATAATTTAAATTCGTTTCCTATCAATATTCCTTTTATTTCTTTATCTTGTCTAATTGCTCTGGCTAATGTTTTGGAAACAATATTGAACAAGAGTGGTGATATGGACATCCTTGTCTTATTCCTCATTTTATTTTTTATGTGAAATTGACTGGTTTTTATTTTTCATTAAGTTTATTGGTACAATTTTAGATATACATAATGACAATATTCACCATAGGGAATTTGTACCTATACATGATATATCTTGATTCCTCTTTGTTTTCCCATTCCCCACTCCTGCTGTTCCTGATTTTAGAGTGAAAGCTTTCAGTTTTTCTCCATTTAGTATGATGCTGGCTATTGGTTTATCATAAATGGCATTTATCAGATTGAGGTAAAGATAAATTTTTTCAGGGCTTTTATCATGAATGGGTGCTGGACTTTATCAAATGCTTTTTCTGCATTTATTAAAATGATCATGTGACTTTTTTGTTCTTGTTTGTTAATGTACTGTGTTATATTTATTGATTTGCATATGTTGAACCACCCCTGCATTTCTGAAATGAATTCTACTTAGTCATGGTGTATAATCTTTTCAATGATTTGCTATATTCTACTTGCCAATATCTTTTTTCTTTCTGGTGTGCTATTCTAATTTAGGACCATATTTCCCCATACTTAGGCTCCTTTGGCAAATAATGATAATTTAAATTCATTTCCTATCAATATTCCTTTTATTTCTTTATCTTGTCTAATTGCTCTGGCTAATGTTTTAAAAACAATATTGAGCAAGAGTGGTGATATGGACATCCTTGGTGCCTATGTTTACAACTGTTACCTCTTCCTGTTGAATTGTTCCCTTAACCAATATGTAGTGATCTTCTGATAATTCTGGTTTGAAATTCATTTTGCCTGAAATTAGGTTAGCAACTCCTGTTTTTATTGTCTTTCATCTTTTTTTTTTTTGAGACAGGGTCTCACTATGCAGTTCAGGTTGGCCTTGAGCTCACTTTGTAGGCTGGTCTCGAACTCACAACAACCCTCTTACCTCAGCCTCTTGAGTGCTGGGGTTACAGGTGTGCACCACCACACCCAGCTTCATCCTTTTATTTATAATCTGTAAATTT
>RJWT010042506.1:0-12123 GCA_004365215.1 Cuniculus paca | reverse complement strand
CGCTCTAAGACTTCATTTCCCAACCACTCTCCGGAGAACAGGAATGGACTTCCCACCCCTCATGAACCTGCAGCAGCCTCGTTGCTGGTAGCAAGGAAGGAAAGAGGGTTGAGCTCCATACCGTAAAGAGACAACAGGTAGCACCCAGACAAACAAGAAAAGGATCAGGGAAGCCCGTCTGTCTACGCTGATGACCCCATGTCTGCACACTGTAATTGACCCTGGACCTTTGCCCTGAGCCAGGTTCAACCTTTCTGGAGAAGCCCGATGTTCCCAAGCTTTGCATCAGGCAGGACGGACCCTACTGCAAGGAGAGCGGGTGTGGACCCTGGATAGGAACTCTTGGGTAGGCATCCTTACGACCCCTGTTCCACTGTCACTCGTTTAAAAGTGTACAGAGCAATGAAATCTAATGTCTTTCTATCTCATTCAGAGTATAAGCAAAGTCTCTCTGACTGCCACATCATTGGGCCACCCAGTGTCCCGGTCTCTTCTCCAGCTCTTCCAGGGATGCTAACCTACTTGTCAGCCCTGAGGATCCCAGACTCGTTCTGGTTTGAAGCCCTTTGCATGTTATTCTCTCTCTCTCTCTTTCTCTCTTTCTCTCTCTCTCTCTGGATGGTTCTTCTCACAGTGCCCACGAAGCAAAATTGAGTGTTAAGTGCACAGGGAAGACTTCCTGAGTTCACCTCATAAACATTTTAACCTTCCCCACCCCAAACAATTCCTATCGCCTTTGCTAATATATCACAAAGTTCACTTATCAATCTACTTACTGTCTGTCTCCTCAGCCAAATAAAAGCTCCGAGGAAATTTGGTATTTGTCCGTTGTTTTTTTCGGTTTTGCAATACAGGGCTTCGAACCCGCTCACCTACCACTGAGCAACATCACCAGCCCATTTTGAAAATTTGAGGCGGGCTCTTAGTACGTTGTCCAAGCTCCTTTGAACTTGCCATTCACCTGCCTGAGCCCCCTGAGGAACTAGGGTTACAGGCATGCACCACTGCACCCAGCTGAGCAACGCCTGCTGTCGGCAGTAAGGGCTCTATAACCAACTGAATGAATGAGTGAATTTCAACCATTTACCAAACTCCCTCCTTTTCACTCACATACAAAGACCAGGACTTTTCACAGGCAGCAGAAGCAGTAGCGCCTTGATCTTTATTGTAAATATCTCCTCCCACGTTTTCCTGTAAATAAGACCTAGCTGGAAAATAATCAGCCTTGAACTAGAGCTCAAAACCACCTGCCCCAACCCGTCCAGCCTTGCCATCCCTGCCACCCCTGTTCTCCTGCCCGTTGGCTACTCTGCCCAGCGTCTCAGCTGATGCCATCATCTTTAGTCTACAAGGAGCAAGTGATTAGCTGGCAAGACCAAGTCACCTCCTCACATTGGCTTGGAAGCACAGGAAGAGCTCAGGACAAGCTGAAGTTGGGCTCACACAGGAGGTCACAGTCAGTGGAGATCTCCCCCCACCCCAGAGACATTTGGCAGTGCCTGGGGACATTTTCCATTTCAAAACCGGAGCTGGCTCCCAGATGGTGGGGGGCGGAGATCACCGATGTGCTGGAATCCTAGGGTCGGGGCCAGCCTGAAGGTCAGCGGTAAGAGGTTGAGAGGTCCCGCCTGTTCCATAAATGCCTTCAGTCACTTTGCAGTTTCGCTCGATTAGTCGCTCGTGGCGGTACATACTGCACGGACCCTGGTAGAAAGCGCTCCAGCAATATTTCTATACAGTGTTGAATATTTCCCTACCTTTTGACCTTGTGATCCTACTTCTGTAAATCTGGCCTGAGGAAATAGTCTGAAACGTGGAAAATATTTTTATGACATTATTTGTAATAATAAAAACTGAAAAGCACCTAATGTCTGGTAATAAAGGAATCGTTAAGTAAACTCTGGAATATCCACTTGTTGGAACATTAAACAACCATTAAAATGATATTTATTGAGAGTTTATAACAGAGACGGAAAATGCTTAGATAGAAACGTTAAATTTTAAAAATAAGGCTTCAAAACTGCGTAAGTGGTATGACCGTTAAACTAGTGACAAAAATTATGCACACCTCGAGGTGAGGCAGACGCTGTGCCCTTGGGCTCTGTCACTTAGGACCATCTGCTTGAGCAAACCTGCACCGCAAGCAGCCTGGCCCCCCTGACGTGTCCCTTGCCCCACTTCCCAGTTTCTTTTTCTTTTTATCTTTTTTATTTTGTGCATGTGGCACTGGGGATCAGATATCAGATCCAAGGGTGTTCTGCCACTGAGCTGCATCCACAACCCTTCTAACTTACTTTTTCCTTAGAGACAGGGTGGGCTTGAATTTGTGACCCTCCTGCCTCGGCTTCACATAGTGCTGGGACTGTGTGCATGCATCAGCATGCCCGATGTCATGGTTTATGTCTAGATGTCCCCCAAGAGCCTTGTGTGTTCACGGGTGGGGCTTTGGGGAGGGACTGAATCATGGAACTCATAGCTGATTCGCTGTCGGGTCACTGGGGGGCGTGGTGTGGAACCTGCGTCTCCCTCCCCACACCTCCCTTCCTGCTCTGCTCCCTGACCACCATGAGGTGAGCATATTTCTTCCTCCAGGCCCCTCTGCCCTGGGGCCCTACCTTGAAGTAACTGACCATAGACTGAATCATGAGCCAGAATAAGCCTCTCCTCCCCTAAATTTCAGGTTTTGGGTGTCATGTCTCAGAATGAGGAAAGTGATTAAGACACCCAGCTTAGTCACACTTCTTTATTACATCAAAACTTGAGGCTTGGCCCTCAAAGGAGACAAAGCTCTCGGTGGACATCTCCCCAGAGAAGCCCTGTCCATCTCCGGCTTTGTTTCCCATCAGACTGGGCCCACCCTCCGGGCTGGCGGCGAGGTGTGGCATTCTGGTTAGTCCTGCCCAAGCCCCTCTAGGGAAGGAGGACGCACAGGGGCCAGCAGGCCACATCCTCATCAGCCACTACCGGGGAAACCACAGGACCAGGACCACGGGTGTCTGATTAACCGCGTGGAGCCTTGGGACCGCGAACATTTCCTTTAGGCAGCTCGGAGACCTCTCCTGTCCAACCACAGGCCTCTCTCTCTGCCTCTTCTCCTGTCTGTCTGCTTTCGACCCCTTGTAATGCATTGTCAGGCAACTTGTTCCCCTCCTCCAAAGTCTCGAGGTACTAGGAGTTTTCTCCCTCACTAGTTTTCCATGGACACTGGCCCTTAATTCCCGAATGGCACTGACTTGGTGCAGGCCATAGACACTGGCTCAAAAACAAAAGGAAAAGTAGACAGATAGAGATGCACACAGCCGGCCGGCCTGGCTTTTCCCAGGGTGTCCCACTGACAATGCGGTGTGGAAGGGAAATTGTTCCATCAGCAGCTGTGTTAGATTCATGACCCCACCACAACCTTGAATTGGCCTTTAGTTGTTGCTGATGGGAACTGAAGAACAGCGCCTGTCGACATGATTGCTGCTCTCCAATGAATCAGAACATGCAGGGCGAGGAGCAGCACATTAAAGTAGCAACAGAAATACATCACTGTACTTTTATATAGATGTATTGCTTTTGCCCAGGCATATAAATGATGGGGCCAGCCACTTCTTTTTTTTTCAAGGACTATAAATTAAAAATAAGCTAAGGGTTTTTAAATTATGTTCTTTCTTTCTTTTTTTTTTTTCTTTTTTCTTTAATCCAGGTAGCTACTTGAAGACAACAGTCAAATATTGGAAGATCACGTTCTGCAGATATTTCAGCCACTGCCTTCCCAAGGAAAGTCAGCTGTTGCCATTCGCATTCAGGTGGCTTAACACAGGGATGGCTGATGTGTCAGGGCAGTCCTTCACTAACTGATCTATTTTTTTTTTAAAGTAAATGTTTCCCATGTGTACTTGTTGCCTGCTTATCAAGGAAAGTGTGGTTCGCAAAATTAAGTTGTAATTTAAATAAGCAGCAAACATATTCACCTACTGGAACCAGATGTGATCAGAGTCAAGTTGGTAAGAGGAAGCTGAAAGCAAAGGTGACCGATTCTTAAATTTGGAGACCCCAGGGTCCCCTGGAGAAGACCCCACAGGGGACAGCGCCTCCCTGGAGCACACTCACAAGCTCGCATTGATGAGCGGGACTTTTTTCATGGCACTTCAAGGCCCTGCAAGTCTTCTAACGTCCCTCTTCAGTTCCCAGATTAATGTGCCCTGTTCTCTTGCAAGGATACAAAATTGTGACAGCTAGGGCTGTGGCGATCAGTTATGATGTGTGTGTGTGTCAGTGCAAGGCTTCTAATAAAAGGTCAAGTAGAGATGTTCACAAATAACTTACTTTTTAGGAATGTTATGCATTGTGAAGGCTCAGGTTTTTCTACCATTACCATGGCATCGATTTAGGTGAGTCACCGTGGCCACTGAGACCTCCTGCACGCTGGCCACTGCTGCCCGCTCCCACCGCTTTCCTGCTCAGCCTGGACCCCCAGCTATGTGGCTTCCTTCTGATTTCCAGTCCCTAAGTTCTTTCCTGCTTTGGGCTATTTGTAGTACTGGGTGATTTACGAAGCTTTGTTTGAACAAAACCACAAGATCTATGTTTTGTGAATTTTAGATTCTGTGGAGAGTAACAGGCAACAAATACATGAACAAATCTGTGAGTTTGATGATTTCCAATTTTATAGTGAACTTTAAATGGAATGGAGAAGCCAGACAGCGCTGATGTGGAATGAGGCCTCTTTCAGGGGAGTTCAGCCAGGATTTCAGCCTAGATGGGAAAAATGAGAAATAGCTACATGAACGTGTATTGAAATGTCAGACCGTACCTCAAAATTATGTGTAATTACATGTTTAAAGGGTTGGACATGCTAACGCTTCTGATTTCATCATTACACATACATGTAACAGTTATCTCGCTGTACCCATAAATATATAAAATTAGAATAATAATTACTTTTTAAAAAAAGATAGAGGGTCAAAAAAGAAACATCTTTAGGCAAACATAGTAATAAGTGTAAATGTCTTGAGCATGGAAAGAATTTGATGGGTTGGAAGGTCAGACAGTGCCATCCCCTTTTCATTTTTAAAATCTTCAGTACATGGACGCAGCACAAAATGATTGCACGGATCACGGGGAGTTAGGAAATGCTGTCATCCTTGTGCCATCTGATACACGTTCTCGCGAGAAGCTTCCATTATCCACACTGCTGCCCAGCTCACTTACATGCTATGAATCACGGGAAGGGTTGCACCTTAAGTGCTTTATTGTTCTGCAAAAATTTTAAGTTTGTGTCAGATTCTGAGCACGACAATTGAGGTGACTCAAGACCTAACTTGAGATGTTAGGTAAGTGGCCAGGCTCCCACAGGTGGATAAGAAGTGAGCTTGGTGTGGAGACGCCAGAAGCGCCCTGGCTTCTGCCTTTGCAGAGTGGGTTACTGCGCCATGCTGCCTTCTGCTGTCATCCGTAATCAACAGAGGTCACTGTGTCCTAGACATCAGCCTGGTGCCTGGTTGAAAATGCAGTTATGGCCCAGAGACTCAGCATCATTACATGGTTCCTAGCTCCTCTGAACTTCTGTTAAAATTCTCGCTGAGGGTCACTGAGTTCTTCAAGATTGAGGGAGCCATGGGTGAGCTGAAAATTTGTCATCCCTAAAGGAAACAAATGCTACCTTCTCTGAACCAAGCATGATCGTCCAGGAAGCCATCATACCTTCTGGGTCTTCAGCTACCCCTGGTGAGGTCTGAAGTTGGAGAGATGGACTCGCAGGCACACATGTCCATGTCGAGGAGGATGACTCTGTCACTGTCCACCCACCCTCCCTGTATGTCCCCAGTCCAAACCACAGCCCAAAGGACAGAGGCCTTGATTCTGATGAGTTGTGGAATTCTTTGATTTAATGGAATCAAATGTTTTCGTGAACCCTGGGGAAAGAATCACAGATGGGGTGAGCTTGAAACTGGCAAGGACAGAAAATTCCAGCTCCTGCTACTTGACAAGCCATTGCTGTGCCAATCCTGAGGTCCCTCATTAAAAATTCTAAGAAAGAGAGAGTCCTGCCCAGGCCTGTGTTGAAATTCACTTTTAGTAAACAAGTTCAGGAAAAGGAACCCTGCCCATTCCGTACCACTGCAACAAAAATCCAAATTCAGTACACTTCTCTTTTAGTATCTGAAATCGATCTTCTCTCCAAGCAGTTTCTCTACTTTTACACCCTGCCAGGACATGTCAATGAGTGACTCCCTCTAGGGCACAGTTTGGCTAAATGTCAAGAAACTTTAAAAATGATGTAGTCTCTGACCCAAAAATGGTGCTTCTAAATTTGCTTATAACCCAAAGCAGATAATATGAAGAGTATAGGAAGATAGGCATTGCAACGCTATTTACAATAGTGAAATATTAAAAATTATCTGAAAGATTGGAATTGCTCAAACTGTATTATAGAAACTTGTCACACATGTGCACACACACACACCCCCACATGCACACAACTGTTTTGATGACAGAATTATGTCATCAAATACATTTGGAACACACACATTACATCCTTCTATTGAGAAATCACAAAGGATATTAGAAAAAATGTTGTCAGAAGAGTTACTGCAATAAAGAAATATATTATTTAACTGTATTTTACTGAGTATTTCTCAGATTCATTTGGCCATAGAACTCCTTTATTACATAACATTTCCTAATATATTCCAGAACCAGGGCTTTACAAAATATTCTTCAGGAAACACTGGGTTAAATACATTTATATATTTCTATCATGTGTTAAAACACAAAGGATATTGATACTATGGAATAAATACTGATGATATATTGTTAAGTGGAGAAAACAGGTTATATAATAATGGAATATTTTATTGCCTAACTTTGGAAACAAAATAAATTGTGTGTGCAATTATACCAAACTAAAAACAGATTTGGCCTCTGTGCAATGGGATTACTGGATGCCTTCATTGTTTTCTTTGTGTTTATTTCAATTTTTTCTGATTTCTAATAATACAGTCACTAATTTTAGGGGGAAAACATGATGTTATTTTAACTTTTTATTTTGAAATAATTTTGATTTACAGAAAAGTCCAAAAAGTAGCTCAGAAAGTTTTCACACAACCTTTACCCAGATTTCCCTTGTATTACCATCTTACAAAACCATGGTATGATTATTGAAACGTGGAAATTAGCGCTGATGGAATATTCATTCGAATTTCATCCCTCTGCTCACTAATGTCTTGGTTCTTGGTTCCATCCTGGCTCCTACATGGTAGTTGGTAGTCACATCTCCTGAGTGTCCTAGGCTTGGAGGTAGTTTCTCCATCGCTTTGTCTTCAGTGACCTTAACGCAGAGTTCTGGTGTTATTTGCAGGTTGCTCCTCCATCTGAGTTTGTCCAGTGCGCTCTCAGCTTAGATTTACACCTTTTGGCAAACATACCTATGCTCTTCTCCGTGCATCCTATCAGGAAATGTTAGTTTGAATTGGTGGACTGCATAAAGCTAATTAGACTCCGCAAGATGGTGAGCCTCAGCATTGGGGAGAATGGCCTGTCCCTACTTAGCTGGGATGTCAGTCTTGTCCTGCACCAGGACTTATACTCCTGGCTCCTCTGCCCTTAGGATTCTCACTTAACAAACCACCGTCTTTCCTGGATCTTCAGCTTGTGGATGGCTGATCGTGGAACTTCTGCTCTTTTAACAACCACGGGAGCCTATGTGTTAAGATAAATCCTTTCATGTGCATATCCTACTGTTCTGTCTTCACCAGCAAAATGGATAAATGACAGGAAGATGGAAAGATAGGTAGGTAGGTTTACAGAAGGTGAGTATCATATATACACACTTGGTGTGTTCCCTAGCTCTGTGCTCTGAGGCAGTGTGCAACAACAGCCCCCTGGTAGCAGAGGATACATCTATCTGGTGCTTGCATCCTGGTGAAAAGTGACCAGCAGGCAGCACAACCTATCATGGGGATTGCAGAGAAACAAGCATGCTCCTACATTGCAGCGGAGGATGCAAACTGGTCAACGCTTCTGAAGCGTAGTTTGGACACGCTCACAGAATGATGCAGACAATTACATTTTGACCCAGGAATTTAACGTCTGGTAATCTACCCTGAAGATAATGTCCAACAGCATGTACATACATACAAAAAGACTACTCCTGCATCAGATGTAATTTCAAAATACTAGAAAGAACTTAAGTGCTCACAGGTAGGGGAGTAGTTGAATGAATTAATACCCATCAGCCTGTGCGGCCCCATACAACTGCAAAAAAAGAACAAGCATGATGCCTACTTAGTCCATGCTGTCACATGAGAAAAGCAAATGTAAAATATACTCATAGTGTTCTAATATTTATGTAAGAAAAGAAGGAGATAAAAGAAAAATTACTAACATCCACTCACTCAAGCAAAAGAAGTATGGGAAGTCATAGAAATCCTGAAAGGTGGTGGATGAGGACAGAATGTGTAGAATGGGCAACGGGAATGGGGTGTTCACTGCCCTGGGCACACCAGAGTCAGCGGACAGCTCTGGCCCTTAGTGTACTTAGCATACCCCAAAATAAACTCAGAAAGTTACAATTGAGAATGCAAAGTCTCCCTAATGGAATGCAGATTATAAGAATGAACCTTACTTTATAACAATTTTTTTCTGGGTCTTACGAAGCCTCAGTTTCCTCATTTGTTTTTCTGTTTATTTACCAATATATTTGTGAAACAAAATAATTATACTAATCTTGAAAAATTAGTACATACACACATTGGACCTTGATGATGACAATAAATAATATAAATGCACCAAAAGGAAAGCAGAAGCCCAAGTAACTTTAGAAGGCAATATTTTGACTACATATTATTAAATTGAAGACAAAAATAATTTTGCATGAATATTATATTCAAATTGGAAAATTATATATTTTTCTCCAAGGGTATGAGCTACCAAATCTGAAACTTTCTGTGTGTTCTAGGATAGAACGAATATATATATGTCTTGTGGATAATGAAAAGCAGGCTTCTTGCTGTCAGAGACAGACCTTACAAGTAGCAAAGAAGAAAGGCTAGAAGGATCGCAGTAGGATGTGATTACAATCAGAGATATCAGCATAAAGTCATGGTGACAGGCAGAGTGATGGGTAGAATAAAGTTACTTTATGTGTCCCCTGAAGTGAGCACAGGTGCCCAGAGAGAGATTTGGTTAAACATGACTGGAGGAATCCATGTAAGAGGCACGTTAGCCAAGTATCACTGGTTTAATTTGCATTTATCTGATAATGATTGGTAGGTTTAAACAAAATTCTTCCATATGTTGAAAAGTCATTTTTAAAAAATCTATTCATGTATTTAAAATTAATACATTGAAAAGCCATTTTTAAAACACTATTCTTGTATTTAAAATTATTTTCCATCATGCTTTTGGTTTTCTACCCTTCAAGTTTTCAGACTGACCCACTGTATGTGGCACATATTGCAAACATGTTCCCCTCCGTTCTGATTACCCTTTGACATTTTATAAATGGTGTTTCTTATCCTGCATGATTTTTATTTAATTTAATATAGTTCAATTAATTAAACATTTTTGCTTCTAAATTTTATTAATATTTTGAACATGACCTTATCTCACCCTGAAAGACTTAGGCACTACTTTGACAAAAAGGAGAGCAAAAATATACTCTAGGATATTTCCATCATGAGAAAGTAGAGAAATAACTTCATAAAAGGCTCTGAAGTCAGCATCATTCTATTCCCCCCACTTCCAGTTTTTTCTTTTAGCTGGGAGAGCATTGTTGCTTGTGTCTAGATGCCCCCCAAAGCCTCATGGAGTCATAGGTCTGGATCTAGAGTATGTGCTGCGGGGACTGATTCACGATGGAATGCTAGGATTAGGGTTGCCCCACCACAGGTGTGAATGTAAGGAACAAAATGTAAGGATAGAATGTAAGGAACAGAAAGTGGGCTGCTGTTGTTGCTTGCTGATTCTTTGCTACTTCACTGTTTGGGTGCCTTCTGCCCTGCCAGGGACTGTTTCTCCTCTCTGATGCCCCCTGCCTTGGAATCAGTCAGTTATGAACTGAAACCTTTACAAACTGTGAGCCAAAATAAACCTTTTCTCCTTTAACTTTGTATGTTGAGCACTTTGTCTCAGCAACAAGAAGCAAGACAGAGAACAAGCAAAGAATTTAACCTCCTGGGGCCTCATTTTCGTCATCTATAAAATATGATGGTAAGCCTACCTATGCTGCTATGAGGACTTGAAATTCTTGTTTCAATGCTTGGCCTTAAGACTGTATTTTCTTATTAGTCTAATCATTATATCTCAGATGCTAAGTGATAATTTAATGGAAACCTCTAGAGGTGTCTGATATTTTTTCTCAATATTATTTTGTCAAGACAGCTGTATTTCTGTAAGAGCAAAGAATCAAATTTTTACCACTCACTTGTACATTAAAATTGTGCTCTTTGCCTCAGAAGTCCTTCATCTTTTAAAACTCTACTATGTCTGTGTTCTACAGTAAACTCAGAGGAAAGTTCTGAGGACAACGGAGTTAAAATCCTTAACACACACTGAGCTTGTGGGTAAGAGCATCAAAACGAATCCCGGAAAGGAGTCTAACCGGCCTGATCTATTATCACAGTATCTTTCCAACACCCACTTTGCCCCCAGCCCCATGTGCTAAGTTCTGTGCTCGTTTCCAAAGGACACATTTCCTTAGAACCGGGAGTTGTCCGCAGGCACTGCTCTGGCCAGTACCAGAAGGACTCACTGTATTTCTGTTGCTCGTTCTGTTCTTCCCTCTCCATTTCCCTGTGAAGCAAAACAGATGCCCTGACATCACCTTTGATTTCAACACCATTCAAAGCAAACGTAACCACGATGATGCCCTGAATCCTCTGGCAGCTGCTTCTAAGTTATTTGAACATAATGAAGTTCCCATCTAGCAGAAAGCTAACTGAGTGTGAGTCCTCACAAGGTGCGGGTGTCTTGGAGTCTGTGCACGTGCACACGCACGTGCACACACACAAGCACATGGGCACACACCCATGGACATGAACAGATTTTTATTTCTAGTTAACCGATGTTCGTTTTTCTCATTGCCTTAACCCCGAGAAAGCAATTTAGAAAAGTGGAAGCTCTCGGTCTCGGGTTGGGTTTATACCCCGGTAAGAGCAAGCTGAAAAGCTGTAAACTGAAAATGCGTTTCATGCACTAAACCTAGCAAGCCCCAGCACCACAGTGCCCTGGGAGGCATGGTGGCTGCTGCTCCCGCTTGCCTGGCTCCCTGCCCCTGCCTGTTATCAGGAGAGTGGTGGGCTGCTTGGTGTTTGCCTGAGAAAAGATCCCAGCTTTGTTTCCTCTCAATGCGCCTGGCGTTCAAGCCATCAGAAAGTCAAAACATCCTAAGCTGAACCTGCGTGAGCTGGGGACTGTGGTCTCCCAGCTGTCCTTCCACACTTTCGAAATTCTTCAGAGGTTTAGCTCCCAAACAATGGAAGAAGCAACCGGAATCCTGTTTTCCTTCTGCATCCCTGCCATGTGCAATCTGGGTGCCACAACAGTGAACCCCAGATTTACGATTTCAGGGCTCCTGCTGGAGTGCCACCTCCAATTGGTATTTTGAAAATTTTTGGAGGTATTTTTGTTTTCATAAAAGTGGAAGATCATGACATTCATGATGTGATACTAGGTAATAAAGACAAATATTTGGTATTTATGGCCGGTTCCTTGGAATTTCTAGAGTGATGAGTACCTTTGGTGTTTGGCTAATCATGAAATGAACGGCGGGGCGAGGTGGAGGGCTGCACAGCTTCAGGATGGGGCTGCTCACCAGAAAGCCCAAGGCAGGAGCAGAGAGCTGGACGTTCAGTGCACTCCGATTCCCTGTGCCTGGCCTTCCGCACTCTAGGGAGGGGAGGGGCTAACAGTTCAATCAATCGCGCCCATGCGTTGAAACCTCAGTAAACCCCGTGGACCCTGGGGTTTGGACAGCTTCCTGTTTGAAGAACAGGGCGGTGAGCTAGGAGGCTGGCACACCTCACCAGGGAGTGGTGGGAGGTGTTGGGTCACTGCACCTCTCCTCCGTGTGCCAGTTTCTGTGTGGGGTCCTCCGTGATGAATTTGCAATAGTAAGTAGAGCACTTTACGGAGTTC
>RJWT010042505.1:0-12125 GCA_004365215.1 Cuniculus paca | reverse complement strand
ATGGGTGGTACCACCCAAAATGCCAGTGGCCTAGAAGGGATAAAAGGGAGAGGCAGCCTTGCAGCAGCTGCTGCTGCTTGCTGCTGTCTTCTTCCTGCTTGACATGTACTATTTCTCCACTGCAATGCCCCTCTGTAGTCCACCCTGCCTTGGAGCCTGCTAACGATGGACTGAAACTTCTACAAACCGTGAGCTGAAATAAGCTTTCCTCCTTTAACTTGTGGGTGTTGGTTATTTTGTATTGCCAGTGAGAAAAGTAACTAACACACTCTCCTAACTTTGGCACAGTCCCTGCCTTGTGTTTTCATTGTGCAGATTATTCATGCATCATTTTCTTGGCTGGACTCTCTGGACAGAGAGGTGTGACCCAAGCTTCAGGTTTTTAGTTTTTCCCTGGTCTCTGCTCATATTCCATGACTTCTAGTATGTTTAATGTTTAAATTTTTTGAAACCAGACTGTGGAAAGATTAAGACGTGCCAAACTGAGGAGCTCTATGTAAAAGGGGGAGGGAGAGCATTAATTACGGAGAAAACCAAGATTAGAGGCTATTTCTGCTTTTCCTTTCCAGTTCTTCATATTCTGGTAGACAGAATGGAGAACATTAGCATCATGGGCTGAGCAAGATTACAGGAGATGTGAGGGGTGAGAACCAGCACCTTCGTCCACTGGGGCTGTGATAGTGAAGCATCACAGACC
This sequence comes from Cuniculus paca, assembly GCA_004365215.1. Classification (NCBI taxonomy): domain Eukaryota; kingdom Metazoa; phylum Chordata; class Mammalia; order Rodentia; family Cuniculidae; genus Cuniculus; species Cuniculus paca. Next base: position 11,428 of record RJWT010042505.1, on the reverse strand, counting down.
AGGTTGCCTGTAACCAGGAGACATTAATTGCACATGGATATGGGGGCTGGGAAATCTGAGATCAGAGCACAGGTGATCCAGGGTCTTGTGAGGATGCACCTTCAGCTTCACAGTCGGCGCCTCCCTGCTGTGCCCTAGCATAGTAGTATTGACTTACTGGCTCTCTGGGGACCCCTTATAGGAGCACAGTCACAAGCTTCAGGGCTCTGCCTCCATGACCCAAATACCTGGGCCAAGGACCCAAGTCCTAACACTCTGGCAGGGGTGGCAGTGGTGAGGATTTCAGCACAGGAACTTCGAGGGCCTGAGGCGTAAAGACACAGTCCACATGGGACACATGTCCAAGAGGCAAGGGGCACTGAATGAGAGCAGTTAGTATTCGGGTGTGTATGTACTAGGACAATTTAGGAAGTGGAACTAGGAAAGGCCTGTATGATGGTCTAGCTGATGTACCATCGAGGCTGGGCCAACAGAGTGGCCAGATACTCGGTTACACATTTCTTTAGGTATGTCTTTAAGGGTATTTTTGGATGAGATTAACATTTGAATGGGTAAACTGAATAAAGCAGCTGGCCCTGCCTAGTGTGCCTGGGGCCTATTCAATTAGTTCCTTAGTTTGGGGCTGAGTGGATCCAAACAGCTGAGGAAGAGGAAACTCCTCCCACCTGACTACACGGAGCTGGGGTCCTGGATCTTCCCGTCTTGGGACAGACTAGATCATCTCCGGGGCCTCAGGTCCTAAGACAGCCCTGGGACCAGGTGTCCTGTCAGCTCTCCTTGGAGCCACCTTGCTGCTTGCAGATCTTGACTTCTCAGCTTCTCTAATCGCAAGAACTGACTCCTTGCAGTAAAGCTCATTCTCTGGATACACCTATCGGTTCTGTTTCTTTGGAGGAGTCTGAATAAAGAGAACCAAGTTAATCTCTGCCTATTGGCATTGACTTTCTTGTAAAACTGAGTCAAGTTTGTCTGCTAAGCTTGAGGCAGGGAAGGAAAATTTGGCTTGAGGAGCAAGGAAGATAGCTTTGCAGAAAAGTAGAAATTAGAAAGCTACTGAACAGAGAGTGTTTCTTGGAAGGGGCAAGGCATTTCTCAAGAAAAAAACAAATTTTCAATTTTGTGAAGTTATCAGTTTAATATGTCTTTCTGCAAAACTATCCACTGAAAGGTAGGGCCTGTGTCTGTTGATGGTGGACTAGGTTTGCTGTGGGAGCTATTTGCTCTCTTCCCAGCTTTGCCTTTTCTAGCAGAATGATCTTGGGTTGGTTCCTCAACCTCTGATCCTCAGTCTCGCTTTCTGTATCAGCCTCATAGGAGTGTGGCGGAGTCTACAGAAATTTCTGAGACACTCAGAAGGCAACTGGCAATAGTAGGAACTCAGTAAACGTGACCCACCCTGCTCTTCCCAATCCAGGCCACCTGGGCACTCAGCGCAATGTGTAGAATAAGGTAAGGACGTAGTGGGTAGGCGAAGTCTGTTATTCTGCAGCTCAACCCTTCTGACTCACTGTTGTCAACACAGCATCTTTTCTACCCTATTTGGATTCTTACCTGCATGTGGAGGGAGGAGTCTTGGAACTATATTTTTGGAATTCCATTGAGGTTATGTGTTTACTTCTGCCAGTGAAACATGTTTGTCCAAGGTTTGAAAGAGAAAAAGAAGGAAAATAATTATTTCTTTACAGACAGCTTGGAAGACGTGCATGAATTTTTTTTTTTAATGTGCAATGGGGCATTCCACTAAGAAACACATATTTTGCTGCTACGTGAAGCTGAGCCCATCAGTGGCAGGTTAGATTTCTGATTTCTGCACTATTGCTGATTTCTTCCTTATTCTTTTGGCCCTTCCAACATTCATGTAAGTTTCAAATTATTTACATTAAATCCATTCCTGCTAAGATGCCTAGGGGCTTTGGGGGACAAAAACTGTTATGTGCTGAATTGGGTGTTCCCGAACTCACATATCGAAACCCTAATGCCCATTAACTCAGAAAGTAGCCATATTTAGAGACAGGGTATTTAGACGTAAGTTAAAAAGAGGCCATGAGGGTGGATCGTAATCCAGTGGCCTTATATGAAGAGCAAATTTGAACATGTGGACACTACACAGTGTCTGTACACAGAGGAAGGACCAACAGAGAAGACAGCAGGAATTTGGCCATCTACAAGATCAGCCACGGAGATGCCAAGAGGAAACCAACCCCCAGCACCTTGACCTTGGACCTCCGGCTCACAGGACTGGGAGTATATATACTGATGTTGCTTAAGCCACATAGTCTGTGGTGTTTTGTGGTGGCAGCCTTAGGAAATTAACACCAACCTAAATATGAACTGGACTGGTGGAACTGGAGCCTCTCCAAAGGCCCCTGTGATTCTGGAATGCAAGTGCAGTTCAGGTGGTTCTCTGAGGTTCACATATTTGTGAGTTGCTTGAAAAAGTCACACAAAATCCTCATCAAGAAGTTGAGGTAATGCAAGTGCTATGTAAATTCTCTGTCTTGGTGTAACGGTCAGGTCCTTATTAACATCCAGAAAAATGGGCACAAAATGTATTTCATGGCGACAGTGTCCCCCAGTTGTGTACATGTGTGGAGGCAGCTGCTGTTCAGGTCCACTTTCAGCCATGCCTGGCCCCTGCCCAGCTTGGTGCTGGCACAGATGAACTACTCCAACTCTATAGCTGGTTCTGAGAGAGGAAAAAAAGGAAGAAGAAAGAAGAAAGAGAAAGAGAAAGAAGAAGAGGAGGAGAGGAAAGAGAAAAAAGAGGAGGAGGAAGAGGAAGAAGAAAAGAAAGAAGAGGAGGAAGGAGCAGAAAGGAGGAGGAAATGGAGAAGAAACCCTTCCCCCTAATTAAAGAAAGCATGGAAAGTTTGGAAAAGGAACGGAACTGAGTTACAAGGATCTACTGCAAAAGAGACCCGGAGGAATCTTCCCTCAGAATGGGAAGAGAATAAAAGGACTTATATGACAATGACCCTGTGAAATGGTTTAGCTATTAGCCAGATTTTCTAAACTAAGTGGGCAATTTAGAGCTTCAAAACCTGCTCTGAGCTTACCCCTTCCCCGAGAAGTGGATGATCACTAATAAGGGCCCATAGCAAATGATCACTAAGGACACATCAGCTACTGCAGCACTTCTAGATCAAAGAAATGAACAGATCAGCATGACTCTGGAACAGTGAAACCCATCTGAGGCAAGTGCTACTGGGTCTTCCTGATAAGGAAGTTGTCTTCCAAGGGGAACTTTCACAAAGCTACCCAAGAAGTACTGACCCAACTGTTCTGACCCCAATCAGGCCTTCCTCTAAATTCACATATGCAACCATTCCTTCATAGTCCTCCAATGAAACATTTCAAGGATTTGCCAAGTAAACGTTTCCAGTGAGCAATTCTGTTGAATCTATTGAATTCCTACAAACATCACTGTCAAACATCACTGTCAAACATCTCCGTCTACTGTTCATAACAGTGGTCCCCAACCTTTTTGGCACTAAGGACCAGTTTCATGGAACACAATTTTCCTTGAAGGTGTGTGTGTGCAGGTGGTGGTGGTGGTAGAATGATTCAAAGGAACAAGTTGCACCATCTAGATGAGGGGTGGGTGGACCTGTGGTACGAGTGCCATAGTGGGCACATAGAGGCCTCTCTGTTGGGACGAGCCAAGTTACCCCAGAATTGCCCCACTAGTGAGCATTGGGTAACAGTGCACACAGGGGCCATGTGCCTGCTGGGAAAGGAGTGGGCACCAGGTGGTGACGTCATAAGCAGTGTGGGTGCTCTGTCTCTAAAAGGTTTGCCGTCGCTAATCTAGACCCTTGGTATTGCTGCCACTGATCTGATGGGAGGTGGAGCGCTGATGGGGCTGTGATTATAGGAGCAGCTGGAGAGCGTTGCCTGCTTACTTGCTGCCTGCCTCCTGCTATATGGCCCCATTTCTGTAACACCTGAAGCTACTCTTACATAGGGTTTACATGCCTGGAGCTAATTTAAAGCAAAAGAGCACTTTTACTTTTTCTAGAAACTCCAAGGAAAGCCAAACAGGAATGTTCTGAGTTGTTCGCAAGTGTTAGGAATGAAATTTTATTTTTCAGATTTTTAAAAATTTTTTCTTAAAATGTTCTACTGTTACAGTGAGATGAAGTTGTAGTGTGTATTTACTGGCATGGTTCATTCTAAGATTGCAATCATAGTTTTCATTACATGAGATACCAGAAACCATACTCAACCGAAGAAAGGAGAGCGGTTATTCAGGAGAAGTTGTAACTGAAGGTAAAAACTTTCACTTTTTTTCTTTTATGTGTAATAAAAGCAAGCAGATCTTTATTCCACAATTCAAGAATACCTTGTATAGATTTTGGTTATTAAGCATATGTTTTGTGGTCTGCACTGCTTTATTCTTATGCCTGTCTACTTACCTGTATCCGCTTTCCATGCTAACATAAACTGAACGACTCTACATGCAGTCTAATGTCAGATTCAAGTCTGTGTCAATGTGCTTCTCTTTAATTTGCACCTCTTTATGACTAATACAAGTGTGTTCTGAGTTGCGCATGATCTTTCTTTTGTCTGGAGGAACCCTCCACCTACTTGTAAATATATTTCTGTAAAAGGGTATATAAATCACTGAAGTTCATTTTTTAACATGGCTTGCACAAAAAATACTTAAATACAAGAAGTTAGTGTACATTCTCTGATTCTTTTATCTGTCTCCTCAAACTCCAGGCAATGCAGGCCTAAAGATCCCATTAACAGAAAGCACAGTCCATTAAACAAAGAGTAGGGCGATAGTCACATATATACCCCCACTTTGGAAAATTAATTGTGATTTTTTTCTTTGAAAAATGAAGCCTAATTGATATTTTAACTTATTAACCAACCAGGGAGACAAAGAACAGGTCCAGTTAGCTTCCTGTTCCATGACAGATAATATTTAAATATAACCTACTCAATTTCTAAATTCTACAGTTTTTACTGCAAAACTTATTACAGTAGCATTAAAGAAATTAAAAAAAAAACTAAACCAAACACTCCACAATTACTGATTTCAGTTTTGCATATTCCTGCCTTATTTTTATGTACAGTAATATATTCATTTAATTTTCAATGATCTGACTGTAAAGAGAAAAATACATTAGAGCTAAATGCTGTTCCCACAGGCAAGTATTTTGTAACAGCTATGGCATTAGGGGAAAGGACCAAAACAGTCCAGTCTTGTGGTCTTGCTGTGCTGCCAATGCCTGTTAGCATCTCTCTCAAGTTCCCACATTCCTATTTTTCATTTATTAGTGATCTTAAGACTCAAAAATACAAGCTTGATTTCTTCTGCTGCATAACCATAACAATAAAAGAGGATAGGGGCAGATCCTATTTATCTTCCTAATACAATGCTGGGATATCTAGTTACTAAGTGAAAACAAAAAGAAAGGGTGAACTAGTGTCCTTTTGTTGGTTCCAAATCTGTCACACCTCTTTAATAATCCCTGTGCTCCCAAGAGCACACATTTGTGAAAAAGAAAAAAAATAGCTATTGCCACATTTAACACTTGTACATTTTATTGAATTAATCAGCCATTGTACAACATTGCAGCTATGTATTGTTAGTGTTGCATTTTTTCCATTAACTAATACATGCCCTCAGAGATATATTCAATTAGTGTTATCACCATGGGAACAAGATGCTGATTCGTCAACTGAAAATTCACTTCTTCTCACAGTATTCAAGTTTTTGATAACACAGCAAAAAATCAAAAATCAAAGGAAGGTGAATAACCATTATGCTGTTACACAGACATCATCTTCACTGCAAATTACACGACAGAAATGCTCGTCTTGGGCTCCAAGTGGAGGGTATGACAGAAGGACCTCGGTGTGTGTCACGAAGGTCCACATGGGCCTCTCCTTTTGGCTGCCGAAGAACACTCTATTTCCTATCCAACTGCCAAAAAGTGCTAGCATGTGAGGGTCAGGAGATTTGGCTTATGGGAAACCTCCCTCCCAGAACATTTTTTTCTCTTGGCAATGTTACTTTAAATTGTTTGTCGCATTGGTGTTTGATATTCGGAGCAATGAGTCATTTTTTGCGCAACAGGAAAAGACCGGATAGAATTGGAGAAGTTCAGTCCCTGGAGGGTAGACTCCTTTTTTTTTTTTTTTTAATTTCATCCTCATTGAATATACTTTTCTTTAACAAATAACTGGTTCAAAATGTATACTGTTTATATGAATATATTTGCGAATATATATAATATATGTTAAAATGCTACACAGCTTCAACCACTAGAGGAATAAGAAATAGGACACGGAAATCACTCAGATTGTTCTCGTCCCTTCTTTGAAACAAATAGGAAAGTGCACAAATGCACTTAAGAGTTTCCAAGGGAGTTGGATTTCAAATAAATAAACCAAACATTTTAACCAAAACCAAACTTTCAAAGGATTTCTCAACCTTGTCTGCAAGCTGAAAAACAGATCTAGCTGAAAGGTGAAGTTTTCACTCAGGGCAAAAAGAATGAAAACCACTGCTGTGATGGGCAAAGGGGTCTTAGGCTGTGGTTCCGAGTTTCCAATGCCACATGCAAGTACTGGAGAAGATATGAAGCAGGGCAGGGGTGTGAAAATAAAAGGAAACCACTCTAACAGGGTGAAGGAATTTAACTTGTTTTTTTTTTTGCTTTTTTGTTTTTATTTTTGTTTTGAGTGGGTAAATCCTGTATCCAATGAATTTATCTACAGTGCAGTGGCTGGAAGAAAGTACCACCAGTAAGACAGTGTGGTTTGCTAAAGCAGCAAGGGAGACTGGAAAACTACAGTAGTTATAACTTTTAAAATACCCTGCCAACATGTCCAAAATGAAAAGACCTGAAGATGCTAGAATGCCACAGCAAGTGGCTTCTCGCAACTAAACACCTCATTGTCTCCATCTTTGCCTTCTGCTCTCTCCTCCCCTTCCCCGGGGAGTTGTGGGGACAACTGGCCAGCACCCGCAGCAGCGTGGGCGTGAGGACAGTTCTTCAGGATCACTGATCCTTCGTTACACAGGAGCAGTGGCTGCTCCGCACGTCCTAAGGATGTGGCAGTCCCGCAGTGCTTCTTTCACAGGAGAACTGTGTTGTTTAATCATTCGATTGTGTTAGCAATATCTTTATTACCCGCTGTCCAGCAATTTCTAGAGACTTTATCCTGTGATGCCCAGTGTGGTTATGGTAGGCAGTGGTTTTGATTTTAACATGTTGTTCAGTTGAGCATTTCGGCTATATGTGCTGTTCATGGATAATCTGAGGAAGGATCCTCCAGGTTGTCATTGAAAGAGGTCTGCAGATGAAGCTCTTCCTATCACCACATTTCCATGGAGCTCATGTGAAGCAAAGAGTGATGGAGGCAGCCAGTTCCCAGGTTCCCGCAGACACACCGAGGAGCAGCTACAGCATCCACAGCAAAGGATGCTATCTTTGGTCACAAATCAGCTTATCATTAGAGAGAACGGGGGAGAATGAAAACAAAATGCTGTGTCTTTGCGACAATGGAAACGTCAGGGATCCCATTAATCGGGTCAGCGGGATCACTCCTCTTAGGAAATGGGAAGTTGCACATTGATAACGGGCATGGGGTGGGCAGCGCCTCATGTGGCCTCTCTCTGCAAGTCCTCCTGGTGGAAATGCTGAAGGAGCTGCTGGAGGTCACGCTGGAGGTCATCCTGGCCCAGAGCGTCTGGCACATCCTCCAGGTGCCCCAGCTCAACACGTTTCCCATGCTGGTCCCTCACCACAGCCCTCTTCTGTGTCCTGGCTTTACTCATTGTCGTCCTAGAGGAGAGTGGACAGAGGAAAATTAACATTTTCCTGACTGCTGAAAAGCAGCCTCTCAGGGTAAAGTTAACTGTGACTTTAAAGTCCTTCCTGTCTTGCTTCTAGATAGCTACATGCTAAGCTAACAGTGTAACAACTATGGCACCTCTCCATCTCTTTCTTGCATGTACATGACTGAAGTGAGTTGTACTGCCAGCACTCTGGGAGGCTGAGGCAGGAGAACTGCAAGTGTGAGCCCAGCCTGGGCAATTTAGTGAATTAGTGAGACTGTCACAAAATTTAAAAAAGCCTGAGTATGCAGCTCAGTGCAAAGGCCCTGGGTTCAATCTCCAGTACTCCCTCCAAGAAAATGTATGTTGGAACAAGGAATATTTTTTGAAAACCTTTAAGAAATGTTTCAGATAAATGAAACCATGTGTTAATATGACTCTCTCAAAAAGAACCTGTACACCCGTTCATGTTTTGATCTCAAAGACTCTGATTCATCCTGAAAGAGTGATTGTACAAGCCCCTTTCAACCGTGAAGAGAAACAGTTTTCAATTTAATTTCCTCAAAGGCACCTTAGCCACCCACTCAATCCTGAGTTTTCTCCAGAGCGACACTCTGAGAGCACTTTTCCAGAAGACTCCTTCTTCAGCAAGTGAAACACTATTCTACCGCAGACAGGAAAGTGATGATGCCCAAGAGGCTCCAAAAACTTCATCTGGAGGATGAGGAGGAAAAGGAAACAGAAAAAAGCCCTGAAAGACAAATGCACCCTTTGTATTCTAGGTTTTCCACACTTTGTTCGTTCGGGGCATCCTGTTGCCTTTAACAGCCGGCTGTCTGCTTGCCGCTCTAATCAGACTGCTAGTTCCTTGAGAAAAGATGCTATAACTTTATTTATTGATTGGTTTAGTTTTGTTTTTGTGAGACAGAGTTCAGGTCGAACTTGAACTCACTGTGTAGTCCAGGCTGCCCCTGACCTCACGGTGATACTCCTGCCTCAGCCTCTTGAGCGCTGGGATTACAGGTGTGCACCACCACACCTGGCAAGACGCTCTCATTTACTCCTATATTTCACACTATTAATTCCCTGTATCCCTACTTAAAAAATGATCATATCATAGTTTGTTCACTCTTAGTTCTTCTGTCTACTTGTAAATACAATTATTCATTCCATAAACATTTGATGAATGTGTTGTATTTGCCAGACACAGTTATTATAACAAATAAGGAAACTCAATCTTATGAGAATTTTAGCAATACAACTGACATAAAAACAGCCACATTAGCATGCAGTGGCGCCAAGAATCCGAGAGTCCACAAGCACAGTGCCCTGCGTCTTCCCTGAAGCCAGCGGGCACAGTATGGGTGTCTGGAGCATGGCCCAGCATTTTCCTTATGGATTCCTAATGTCCAGAAACTAGAAGTTCCGCCCACCTCCCAACACCTCACAGCATTCCCTACGATCACCCTAAGTTTTAAAAAAGGCCTCATTTCAGTCTGAATGCTCCCAGCTTTGTTTCCTTCTTCCTTATTTCCTGTTCTCTTACTCTTCTTTGATATAACATGAGTTACTTTGCATTTGAAGGCAAAATTTGTTCCTCTCAGTGAAATGCTCAAATACGACTGCGATGGTGGAAATCAGGTTACATTTTTCTAGCTATACAGCACCCATTACTTTTTCTCGTAAAAAGGCAGATGTCTATTTCTGATAAGAGCTAGGAGAAGCCTTACAACACTAGCGTCCATCGCAAGGCATTTCCTGTACTTTCTGCAGGTGGATGAAGAGTGATTGGAAAATCCAATGCATGTTGAAATTTTGAAAATGTATCACACCATGAAGTATCACTGCCATGAAGCTGCCTCTGAGTCATCCTCATTTCAAACACAGCCCGTTGTCCTTGCCGCTTTCTGCAGCAGCCCTGGGGCCCTCCTGTGTGAGCGGCTCCCTTGATGTCCTGAACTGACTCTGAACCTTTCCCTTTGACGGGCGTTTTGGCTCAGAGAAGAGCCAGGAACTGCACAATGTCAGAGCCAGAGAACGAGCATGCGGCGTCATGTTTTCAGGAGCCGGTGCTCCTGCTGGATGGCACTCAGCAACAGCATGCACAGGATCTCTGACCACACTTCACAGAGATGCTCATGAAAGGGAACTTCCAGAACTGCTTCAGAAAGTGGCATGATTTATGGAGTAAGTGTGTTTGAAGTGAGGAGGAGTGTCTTGAGGGGAAATAATGATGATGTGTCTTTCCCGGCAATACTTTTTAAAATTTAAATATTCATAATATGCTTTGATCACCCCTTGTAGGCAGACGAATGCTTATACACTCGAAGATGTCCGTGATAAACCGCCTCTGGCAAAGCAGAAGTCTCGATAAGGCACATCACAGAGTTCCGCGACAGACTAGCTGTGAGAACTCAAATTATCCACATTCCCAGCTCCAAATTCAACAGCTGTAACAAAGAACTTCACATTAATTGGTCTCCAAATCTGTTCTACTCCAAATTGACCCTGTGATGCTAAGGCACACAGAGGTTGTGTAGTTTCACCTGAATAACTACGAACAAGACTTAAAAATTCAGAATATAAAAGCCACTTTATACTCAATTTGTGTCACATGTTTAAAGTTCTAAGACAGCAATTATACTCTTTTATAAATCCCTAGCTGCTGCTGTTTTTCACATTTGATTGGAGGGCAAAATGTGACAGAACCTTTAATTTTACTGTTCTAATTATTATGTTCTAGAGGTTTAAAATAGCCTGGAGAATACTATAAGTGACAATCTTTCTCTTCTTTTCAATGAAGAGAAAAGCACAAGTAGTAACTTGGATTTCCACTGTGTCTTTTCACTGAAAAGCTGAGAATATTTTCTCAGTGCCTATTCACACAGGACTGCTTGAGGACCAGAGGGAAGCCGATCTTGGGAATGGTCCCATATTGGTACCTCACACCCATGATGGAGGCAGGGGCAGTTCAAAGCACCTTGCTGCCCGCCCCTTTCTGTATGGAGAGAAAGAGCTGCCTCCTGCTTCACACGCTTCCTCATTTTACCAAAGCCCCTGGCTTCATAATCCCTGTGTACATTCAGGTCCCTGGTATCAAAACCATGCTCATGCTACTTGCTACTTGCATGCAGAGTCATGAAACAGCTTGTGAAAAACAAAAAGCATACGCCACAAGGGAGTGATTTCTAAGCTGAATGTAGCTGCTCAAAAAGTTAATTCCTGAGCAATGGATTAGATTCCCCGCCCTCCCTGCTCTTTTAATCTGCCAACATGATGGATGCCAGCCAGTGGGTGAATGTGAGACCCAGGGACTGTGACTGTGTGAGCTGTCATTTCACTGCCACTGTGCCTCAGCATTCATCTTATAGCCCCACAGGATACTACGGTATGATACACCAACAGTGCCACCACTAGATGAAACCTTTATGACACAAGATGGTCAGCAGTTTCTGAGGAGTTGTACATGTGTCAGGGCTCTGGTCCTTCCATTCTTAGAACAGGAAATCTTTTATGCTGTTAGTTGGCAATGCATCACCCCATGCTACCTCAAACCTCTTAATTATGGAGCCATCCTCTTTCAGGACTTCTTTCTCTACTAAACTTGGGGGGTGGACTTTCATGTGGCTACCC
>RJWT010042504.1:0-12125 GCA_004365215.1 Cuniculus paca | reverse complement strand
AATTTAACACATACAAGAACTGCCTGAAATCAGTGTACTAAGTCTGTGATACAATCACTAGTCATAAAAATAATCATTTCTATCATATAGATGAGAAAATCAAGGTTCAGAAGTTTTTGTGTAATAATACCCTGCAGGGCAGTGTGATGACTAACTGTATAGAATTTGACTTAATCTATTGCTATTTTCAGAAACACAAACACAGCATTTTTATCAGAACATCATTAGTAAGTTTCAAAGTGAAAGACAGATACTTAGTGTATGATACATGGTATATGAACAAAATTTATTTAACTGATATGAATTTCTTTGAGTGGTTAGATTGAAGTTACTCTGTAGGACTGCTGCAGATAATCATAAAAGCTCTCTTCAGCATAATGAAGGCAGGGATTTACAATACGATGAGGCAGACTCATCTGATTTATAGGTACTGCACTAACACCATCAAAATGGAAGGAGTTAGGTGAATATTAAGTATTCTTAAGCAATTCTGTGGTCACTAACAGATGCTTCCACAATACACATTTCCTAAGTTCCAATAGAGCACATTTTATAGAACACATCTTGCATGGATGACCTTATTATGTAAATGTGTAATTATCGAGGCTTAACAATGCATATGATTGAACCCTGGGGCATGAGCTGTACTTTGAAATATGTCAACTCAAATTACTGATTCTTGTGACATTAATTAGATGTTAAATAAGCAAAATGTCACTAGGAAAAATGAAATAACTGTTTTACTTACTTTGGTACAACTATGATTTTGGCTCAGCGAGGACTCTAACATAGTATGGAAATGTTTCCAAAGTTAATGTTCTTTCGTATTGATTTTCCCTTCGGGATATCAATATAAGGAATAAAATAATGACTTAAACTTAATCTAGTATTCTATAAGTCAAGTATTTTCACAGGACTTTATTGCAAGCAGATTAGTTATCAAAATATGAAAATAAACAGTATTCTGTTATGGCTTTCCACATAGAAACACAATTATAAATTAAAGAACTCTTAGATACGTAAACAAAATTTACAAAAAGCCCATCTGTGAGTGAATACACTACTATGAGAATGACTTCATCATACAGACCTCATTTATATAAAATCATCCACCAATCTTCCTTCTGAACACAAATCTCGTCTTATAAACATGCACCGGTTAATAAATAAAAATATCTCACCTGCCACAACTAATGGCTATAGAGAAAACTTTGAGAATAGCAGTCATTCAACACTCAGTTCTTACCAAGTCACAGAATGGCGAGAGAGAACCCACTTTCAAAAAGTCTGGCTCACATAAAAGCTCCACTAATACTATAAAATGTACTCTCTTCTTATCAACAGATCCCCAAATTTGAGACAGTTGTTTAAAAAATGACGTTTCATGGGGATCAAACTGCATCTTTCACAACATAAAATTTACACTGTGTTAAAAAGAACCCCAAAAAGCACATTGAGTTTTGGGGCTTCATAAGTATCTGAACTACATAAATTCATCCCATTTCAGACTTTAATTTCCTTAAAGGGGACACAAAAAATCAGGTACTACTTTTACCTCCAAGCTGTAGTAAGAGATTTAAAAATGCACAACAGGGAGATAGATCTTTTGCAAAAGGGAAGGGGACCAAGAGATAAGACAGAGGAGAAGAAGGGGACGATCTGTTATGCACATGTACAAAATTCTCAAGACAAGTGTAATCACGGTGCATGTAAACATTCAGTAATTAAAAAGTGCTTTGTCTATTAAAGGCAAAATTAAAATTAAGAGGAAAAATAAAAGTAATCAAACAAAAGAATGAAAAGGAATAGGTACAAAAAAAGGAGTCTACACCATACCACCCTGAACGCACCTGATCTCATCTAAAAAAGAAGAGGTAAAAATAGATATCCAAAGGCAAAATTATATATAAACCTCACAAATATTTCTAGTATTTATTGTCGCAGGGGCACTTACAGGTTACACTTCTGTTCTCGTACTCTATAGGTTTCAAAAGATATGCATCAAAGACAAAATAATTTTATGAGTCAATTTTATCACATTCAGAAGTGTTAAATCATATTTATATCTAAATGAAAACAAAAAAGTTGAAAGAAGATGCAGAAGCACAAAGAAAAATATGAAAGGTCAAATTTAAAAAAGCTTATCACCTTTTCTCTCAAATTAAACCACTGTTGATCAATCATGCAAAGAATATTTTTCTGAAAGTGCTCACTTCTTGGCTTGATATTTCATTTATATTTGGCATGCACAAAAGAATTTTCAAATGAATTATTTCACCTGTTTTAATGTGATCACCTTATAGAAAACTATACCTTTAGTGCAGTAAGCTATATTTGTAAAGCAAAGGTAGCTTCAACAACATGTGTGCTTTACTGAGGTTAAAAAAAACTAATTTATTTTTATGAATATGAGCACAATTCATAACAAAAAGTGCATAAAATGAGCATATACACACTAGCACTAATATAATATATCACCTTCTTTGTTGGATATCTTCATTATTACAGAATCCATGGTTTTGGGTTTATTTTTCTACATTATGAAACATGAAACTGACACAAAATTGCTTTTAATAAAATAGGAAATTTGTGAATATGCAGCACATTTGAGTACACTGAATAAAAACTGTCTCTGGATATTTTTCAGTCTCCCAGAAACAGTTTAAAATATTCAGCGATAATGAGAATCATTAGCTGCAGAAATTAATGGTAGGACAAAGATTAAAACGTTCATATAACAATAGTACAGTTTTTGCTTTTCTCTATGCTTGCCTGTGTCACTTCAGTGATCCTCAAAATGTGATTTTTAAGTTTCTATTTATTGTGCACTTACTTCATTGCCTTCTAATTCAAAAAATTCAAACTTCATTGAAATTCTGTACTGAGTTGGTGCAACCACTTGCCACACACAGTTTTTATTAGGAGGGTACTCTTTAGGCCAGCCGGGTGTGGTTATAGTGCCATTCAGCTTGGTAAGAAGTCCGCCACAGGCAGCTAGAAGGAAATGAAAAGGAAAGGTGGTCCTTAATACCGTTATGCCATTCTGAGTAGTCCACATTAATACCAAATGTCTCAGCACTAAATTTTAACCACATTCTGGATTTTAAAATATAGAAACCACAGTCTCTATTGTTTAGCTTTCAGCACAACTATTTCCATTATCAAATCTCATTTAAAAACTGCTATTTTGTTGCTTTGGAAAAAGGCAAATTATTTCTGAACTGCAACAATTTAAATTACTTTCCAGTTGAGTGAGTTATAAACTGGTTTTTGTTTCCTTATCTTTTAAATGGGTGTAATAATATCTGACAATGCTCAGGGTGTCTTGCCTACGACAGAATTAAGAAAGAAAATTTTGTGGAAATGGATAAGGCTGTTCTGGAAATTAAGAAAAAGATAGATAGATAGATAGATAGATAGATAGATAGATAGATAGATAATAAGATAGTCTTATTCAATCAGATCAAAATCATTTGTTTAGTTCCTTAAAATTTTTTGTCCAAGACAAGTAAGCTTCATTACCCAAGCTGGTAGACAACAAAAATTGCGCTAAAGACAACATATTTATTCAAAAAATGCTAACATCTGGTTTTCTTTCCCTTTCAATGATCTACTTTAAAAAGGCATTATTTACACTTCCTCCTTTCTTTAGTCATACTGAAATCAGCAAAATCACAGTATCTAAAAGAAAGTTGAATGGAAAGAACATATATTATACACAGTTCATAACTAATTCCTATCAAGAAAGTCACGTTACCTAAAATAGCTTGCTTCTTTGTCTTTGTGTATAAATTTACTTCTATACATTATTATATAAATATGCAAAATATTATGTGTAAATTTACTTTTAACACTTTTTAATGAATTATTATGAAGGAAAGTTTTTATTTCTAGAAGATATAAAGTAACAAGTCATTAATTTACAATTGTTATAAAAATATTGCATTATGTTAGTAATAGTTTTTTTAAAAATTCTAATAGAAGGAGAATGTTAGTAGTTTCATCGCCAAGATGAAGATTTTTGAGAGACAAACAGGAAACTTTAAAGTTTTAAGGAGAAATAAGGAGACTGTAATTTTTTTTAAATAGGTCAGCAAAAGTGTGGCATTTATTAATTAAGCAAATATTTTGGCCACCTTTGCTCCTTCTCAGAGCTTCTGTTACAGATACAGTAGAGAGGAAGGCGCTCACTTTCCAGGGACTTATGTTTCAGTAAGAAAAAGCAAAAATCAATTAATGTATGCTTAATGATAAATATAAGTTACTACAATTTCTATGAAGATGAATTTTCAGGAATTTTAAAAGAGAAATACAGAAGGAATGGAAGGATAGTCAATATTTTCTACCTGTAAATTAAGGTATGCAGTCTGTAATAGGATAGAGAGGGAATAAAAAAGAGGCAGCCTTAAATTCTGAAGAGATTACAGACCAGGGATAATATTCTGTACAAGAAACCCCATGTTAGAATATAAAGAGGAAATGTAGAGAACAGAAACAAAAATACTTTTAAGCAATCATTTGTTCGTAAAACACATATTTGACTTTATGCTAAATGCTTCATGTTTGTGCTAGATGCTAAAGGTGCAAAGATAATGCAAACATAGGGTTTGCATTTTAGTAGGAGAGACATACTCATAGGCTATGTTAAGCAAAAGATAAAAAGGACTATAAATTGAGTCTCACTAGTTGAGGATCAAGATCGAGGTCCTTATGGGGCAGAGAGAGAATGAAAGGCAGAATAGAATAGGGGAGGGAATGAATGGCCACATCAGCCCAGTCCTACCTTCGCAGCCCCTTCTGTCTGGCCCCAGCTCGTAACCAGGCTCACAGGCACACTGGTAGCTGCCCAGGGTGTTCACACACCGCTGTTCACAGCCTCCTTGGTCAGGCTTGGCACACTCATCTTCCTCTATAAAAGTACAGTTAATTGTAGCACAACTAGAGTACGATGTCTGTATGTATTAAGGTTCATGACTTATTGAAAACATAAGGCTTTACAGCTTGGAATTAAATAGATACGGATCCTTTCTTCGACAAAGGAGCGGGAACAATATGTAAGCCCTTGGTGGACGACCTACAAGAATTCATAGTGCTGCAAACTAAAAATTGTAGAAGAACCGAGAGAAAGACAACCACCCTAGAGCCACATGAACTGAAAATCATCTTGTCTCAGGCTGATTTTTCTTCTGATTTATTTATTTATTTATTTATTTATTGCGGCACCGGGGATTGAACTCATGACCTCGTGCTTTCCAGGCAGGCTCTTAGGCCACTGAGCTGGATCCCCGGGGCCTGATTTTTCTTCTGATTTTGAGATCAAATAGAGATTGTTAAAACCTAGGGATTTGTCAGAATGAAATAAAAAAAATTGTTACTGCAAAAGCATAGTGTTACCTATTCTCTTTATGGTACAGTTTGTTGCATGTACCTCAAAAAATGGTTTCAGGGGCTGGGAATCTAGCTTGCTGGTAGAGTACATAGTTAGAATGCATAAGGCCATGGATTCAATCACCAGTACTGAAAGTAGAAATGCTTTTAAAGAAAAAATCACAATTAAGAAATAGATCATGGAGACTACAAACTAAAAAGAAACAAAACTCAAGAATTGATTTGATCTCTTTAAATTTAAAGCATTTTTAAAGGTTATTTCTTAGGCATTTGACTCAGGATATTTAAGAATCCAATATTTTTATAAATATATACACTGTTTTACTTATGCAAATATGAAAATACATAATATTTTTAAAAATGATTATGACAGGGCATTCCATAATCTCGGTTTTTCAAAAATAACATAATGTGAGTTAGGTAAAAAGTAAATGTACTCTTGAGAAATTATGCATCAACAAAATACCAATCATTTTTGATGACCAAATATATAAATATAACATGAAAATAATTTGGCAGCACATTCCTGTTAGTATTAATAAAACATTCAGGTAATTTCAAATGTCGATATACACATTAATGAATTCATATAATTAGTGTATCAAGTGTCCTGCCTTTGAATTCATAGGAAAGTCCATTATATTCTTCTCAAGACAATGAAAATATTTTGCACATCTCATTAAGTTTTGAGATACACAAATTTATCATTTGTCTTATAAAAATCAGTGCAGAGTAAATTTTGTTTTATCTTCCCAAAGCAAAATACTGTTCAACAGAGATACACTTAAAATAAGTATCTATGTACTTTCTAAAATAAGTATCTATGTATTTTATGTTTAATGTTATCATTTGTGTTAAAATAGCTTTTTTTAACCTTGGTAATTCACATAAAATATCAGACAAGAGAATAAATTAAAACATAAGTACTTTAAAATTAAATTAAATAGCAATAATTCCTTACAAAAGTTATTTTATCTAACAGAATATTCCACTAAAAGGTTTACAAGTTATTTCTAATGTTGGGGAACATCATTCTCAAGAGGTTATTTTAAAATGCTAGCACTTGGAAATAAATTGATGAACTCCATGTCAGTAACTCCCTTTCCAGTTATAAATCCTTTGTTGGTTATATGTAAGTTTTTCAAATATTTTTTTCTTACCTCTAGATCTCTTTCAAGATTTTACTATTTTCACTGTTTCTTAAAACACAAATGTTAGGTTAGAGTATCTTAATAAAGTTCTTGTCATATGTTGCAAAGTTATAAACTAATATTTTACTAACATGTCCCATCAAAACTCACAAAAATACTTTTAGCAACTGTGTTTACTTCAGCTTTTAATACAACTTCAATCCTATTTCCCTGCCATTCACACTAAAGGCCACATTTACTCTTGCCTGAGAAAGGAAATCTCACATTTGTAAATCACCGCGAAATACCTTTAAAAAAGTTAGCAGCAAACCCAGCTTTGTTGACAGTTCCATCAGAAACAAACTTCATCCACAAGGTATTGGAGGTGGACCTTATATCTTCAGGTTTATCATAACCACAGAAACGCCCAATCAAGGGGCTATTTTCACTAGTCCCATCTCGAATTTCTAAGTGGTCATAAGCACAGTTGTCATGTCTTTCAATCTACAACAGTAAGATTACAGTATATTCCATTAATAGACAAAACAATTTCTACAGGAAGGCTAAGAATTCTCAGTGCTATAGTACTGACTTGTTAATATAAAAATTACTTATATCAAATGAGTACAGAAAAAAAATTTCCCATGATTGTATATGGCAATACCCTACACTCAGTACAAACCTCACGCAAAAGGACTTTTGAACTTTAAAAAAAAAAAAAACTATGGAATAGTGTGTCCATGTGAGTTAGGACCAACAAAAGTTAACAGCCTTTTAAAAGAAAGCTAAACTACAAATAATGATTCTTTAAGCAGAGCTGAAAAAGATACCCAAGATAGACAATTACCATAAACAATATGGACCAGATATACATCAAGCAATATATAACTTACTCTGAAACTAACAAAAAATGTTCATAGTTTATCAACAAGGTCATAATTTTATTCATAGAGAAGCTGAAATCAAGTATTTTTGACTACTGTATCATTGTTGTAGGTTATAAATCTAATTTTGAAAAGGAAATCTGATATTTCTTCCTAGTCTATAAAATTTTCACCCACAATTAGTACAGCTGAATGTAGAACGACAGTCAACATTGTGGTTTTTGTTGTATTTTTGTTCTCGACGTAAAGTGGCCTTGGTTTCGATGACTCCTTTTACCTTGACACACTTCTCTCTATACCTATAGTCTGAAGGTACTTCACATCTTTCCTTAAAGACTAAATGCAAGCTAGGTGCAGTGGTGCATGCCTCTAATCCTGGCCCTAAAGGAGGCTAAGACAGGAGTATCACAAATAAGAATCCTGTCTGAGATGTTTAGCAAGATACTGTTGCAAAAAATTTTTTTAAAAATTAAAAAGGCTGGTTATGGAGCTCAGGAGTAGAGCACCCCTGGATATGATCCCTGGGTCAAAGGAAAAAAAAATGTTGCATGCAAACATTAGACCAGACCATTGGCCAATGCACTTTATGGAGAACTATTCATACACTGATGTTTTGTCCCTGAATGTCTAAACACAACAGAAAGAATGGCTATAAAAATTATACAAGACAAATTATGAGCAAAATTCTTCTTTTTAGCTTTTTCACAGAAGTTGGACATTATCTTTAAAATCTTAATAGAGTCAACTGCTTATGGAGTATTTGAAAACAGAAAGGGCAGACACAATTTTAAAACAATAAAAATTACTACAGTTTGTCAACTATAGTTCAACACACAATTCATTAATTCGTATAATTCTCTCATTACAAAACTGACATCAGAAAATATATTTGTCTCATGGAATTACAACCTGAATGGATGAAATTGATACGTATTTGAAGACTCTCTGTTGATTTATTGCCACACTAGGAGAGATACTCTTCAAATAAGATGGCACAAGAACAACCTAAACAGTAATATTTTTTTTGAGGCACAGATTTAATTGTGAAAGAATTACAACTGCTATTTCCTTTTCACCAATCATGGAACTAAACTCATTCATCGTTTTTATAAACATATTCCCTGCTACTCTTGACTAGACACGCTACTCATTGCTCAATGCGTGTCATTCAGAAAATAACGCAGAACTCTGAGCTCCTGGAATTTGCGTGCTTTTGGTGGGTAGACAGAAATAAAAGAAATAAATACTAGAAAACAACAAATTCCATGAAAGACATGTAAAGTGACACAAGAAGGAAGCGTGGAAGATGTGCTAGTGGGAACTAAGGCTGCAGTTTTAAATGGAGTCATCAGGTAGGGACTCATTCAGTATGATTCATAAATGCGGATTTTTTTTCCTTAAAATAGAAATCAACACTGAACTACTGACAAAAATGTAGGGAAAACAGCCAAAAGTCTTGGCAAGCCAAACAAACCTCAGCTACTTCAAGCAACACAGAATGAACTGACCCTGATTCATGAATCATATTAGAGGGAGTGGTAAGAGAGGAGAATCAGAGTACACACTGTAGAAAAAAGTACTCCTTGTAGTGGAAGACCCACTAGTAAAAATCAAACCACATTGCTTCATAGTAACAGCCACATTAGAATAAAATTTAACAAGATTTTTTGTAATTAAAAATTACAAGGATTTTTAATTACTGTCTTAAGAAGATCAATGTTTTTTTAAAAATGCACTAACAAGGAATAAAACAAGATGAGCACTATTGAAAATAAAAAACTAGCATCTTCAGTGATTAAAAAGAGATAATTTGATATTACCCTGCCCATAACAGTTTGTTCTTTTAAGAAATATACAATAGATGCTGTGGTTATTGGGTTGCTTAGAAAATGAATTGTGTCCCACATATTTGGATTTACAATATATATGGATATTGTGAATGCTATAATAATGACAAATTCAACTAGTCCTGCATATCTTATTAATGACCCAAAGGGTGTGTTTCTATGAGGTTCCCATGTAATCCTGTGTTTAGTGCCTACACAATGAATCTATACCACTGCTGTTAGTCGGAGCTACACTTCATCAACTACATCTTCCTGGAACAGTGAGAGTGAGCACAAATAAAAATGTGTCATTTGATTTATGTCATTGCTGCAGGATTTTTTAGAGCAACAGTAGATAATTTCATCCATTGATACATGAAATACACAGAAATAAATATAGTGCAAGTTAAAAAGTGAATCAAGTCTATTAATGCTAAGCCAGCAACCTTTCTCTACGAAAAAAGAACAACATCAATGATTTGTGAAAGCCAAAAAAAAAATTAAAAGAAAAAGCAGTTTCTTCTTGAATTAACACATGGACACAGTTCAGAGAGCAGAGATCTGAATGCAATGTCATGCACAATTACACATTTAACAAATCCATTTTGATAATAATGATGTTGATTTATTGCAGACCTTATGGTAATCAGAAGGTAAACTAAATCTGAATGTGATGACTTTCATAATGTAAACAGACCTATTATTCATAGACAGTACAGTGGAAATGATAGTAAGCTCTGATCATTTTTCAGAAAATAGATATTTAAATGATACTGATAGTAGAACCAAATACACAAAGAAGGAATGACAGAAACAAAGACTAGCTAGAAGGGATTAGTGTTACATTTAACTCCTGAAAGGAGGCCCATAACATTACTAGACAGTTAACAGGAAGCCATGGGAAAGATGAGTGATTTCTGTTTTGCAGGAACTAAAGTCAATAAATTTTGACCAGAAGTGGTCAGCCTCTCATTCTAAAATTGCCAACCTGTACAGAGAGCTTTGTCGTGAGTGCTTGCGGGTGAGTTTTAACACAGATGGAAGTCAGCCTCAGAGGACATGACAAGGTGCAGGCTGAGAACCCATTCATAAATTAATTTATAAATATATGTGTATGTGTCATGTTCAGAGTAGATACTTCGAAACAGTCAAAAGAAGGAAGCAACCCTTTGGTATATCAATAGATAAACAAAACAGAACATATATGTATAATAAAATATTATTCAGCTTTAAAAAGGAATAAAATTTTGATACATGCTACAAATATAATGAAACTTGAGGTGAAACATACCAGTCACAAAACGATAAATGCTGCATGATTTCACTTATGTGAGATACTGTACCTAGAACAATCAAATTTGCAGAGACAAAAACCAGTTGTTACCATGGATGGGGAGGAGAAAAGGATGAGAGGGTTTTTTTAGTGGGTATAGAATTTCAGCTTTGCAAGATAAAAAATTTAGAGATCAGTTGCACATCAATGCAAAATGTACTTTAATGCTACTGAATGATGCACTTAAAATTATTATGATGATTAATTTTATGCTATCTATATTAAAAATACTCGCATAACTGGTATGATATAGCTTTAAAATATAATTAATGCAATCTAACATGATCAAATATAAGTGATACAAGTTTTATAGATAAAATAAATGATAGTATATATACTTGGGACAGTATTAAAATCGTGATTTACTTTTAAGAAAAAAATGTCAAGAAAAACTGCAATGAAAGCAATGCGGATAAGAATTTTTCATAAACATTGATATTAATGAGAAAAATTTAGTAAAGTAGCAAATAATACTATCAACAAATAGAATTCTGAATGAAGATTTAATATATAGTTAATATTTCAAATTTTATTTTCTTATCAAATAGTTTAATTATATTATTTTAGCAGAAGCATTTAATAGCATTTTATACTAATGGTAATATTAATATATCATTGCATCTAAAAGAAAGGGGATAAAAAATACACATGTTAAAAGAAACAGCCTGGATCTTGCTTAGGTTTATTGTCATGTGAGTTCTTTATTTAAATTCTGCTGCATCAGTTTTTTGTTTTCCTTCATGACACAAGTATTTTAATGTACTCATGAATTTAACAATTTTACTGAAAACTACCAGTCCTGCCAGATGTCATGCTGTTGTCACTGTATCATGGTAGTGAAGAAAGTACATGTCCCTAACTGACCGACACAAAAGGACTGGATGGTATCACTGTGCAAACAGTGTGAGTGCATCACACACCAGTGTACTAATAAAGGGACAGCTCTATGAGAACTACCAATGCCCCTCTTCACTTCCAAGACACAGGGACAGCAATGTACAGATCATAGCCCTGGTTTCAAGCACAGCACTTCAATTGTATGACCTTTATTTCAACTAACAAGCAGTGACTTTTCAGGACAGTTATAGCCTGAACCCTAACTCATGAAGAGCTTCTAAACTCTTCTCCTTTAGAGTCATTAACCAATAAATATTCTTAACTGAACACCCCCAAAATAGTACAAGGCAAACAGAAAAGCATTAACTAATTAAGAACTCCTTATCTCAGCTTCTTAGCTCATTCACAAAGACTATTTATCATAAGCTAATAAAAAACATTTAGAGGAATCAAAGAACTGCTTTTAGTTGGACAATTCAGCAAGCAATAAGATAAAACTTATGTACACAGTTTAGAACATTCAAGCTTGCAGGATGGTTTCTCATAAGGAAAATCTCAAACCAGGATGCGCGGCAAGGTTGACAAGTACCTCAAACTTAATCCCACTAGAATTAGTGCACATGGGGGTTTCAGTTTAAACAAAAGTAAGCTCTGTGTTTATTTAATTTCTTTTCTGCTTTATTGACATTTCTTTGAAGTTGTTCCTGTAAACATTTCCAGTCTCCAA
>RJWT010042503.1:0-12104 GCA_004365215.1 Cuniculus paca | reverse complement strand
TTACATTTACAGACAATAAACTCAAACAAAACAAAGTAGTATAAAACCAGATAAAAGAGAATAGCATTACAGGTCTTCAAGTTGGATAACAGGAAATGAGCAATGGCTACTATAGTGTCTCATTTTTCAAAAGAGCTGTTCATATTTTCTCGCTTATTGCTTTCAAATAGTAGGAAAGGGTCTTAAACCAATCAAATCCAAGAATAAGAGCACCATTGGATTTCAGAACCATTTCTCCATATTTATCAGGAATTTTGTATCTTACTGAGTCTTTCAGTTTCTTACACTAGGGAGGCAATGCGGTGTTTACACATGTGTGTTTCTAAATGTAATTTCTTTGTATGAGTCCACCTTGCATTAAGATAATAGCTGTCAGTGAATTAAGAGGGTGAACAAAAAATGAAATTCACTGACATTCAAAACAATGACTAGTCTAGTGATGTGAATATGATATGTCTTAAGTTACAAACAACTCTGAAGAAAAAGAAAAATGCAGTTTTAAAAGCCATACTTTCGTGATCATACTTCCGTCAAGCACACATGATGATTTATTTATAATTGGCTTGCAAGAATGTGTTTTGAGCATCTTTGTTTTTACTAGAGAATAAAAGAATATCTAGAGAATGCAATTAAATTATCAAAAGTGAGCCTGAATGTGGACAAAATTTCTAATTCTATCTTTAAAATTTTGTGTATATATAATTATTTGGAACTTTACTATATAGAGTGAACTCTCTAGGAGAGATAGATAGATGGTAGATAGATAGATAGATAGATAAATAGAGGCTCAATTCTTCAAGTGTAGCTATTCTAATTACTTGCCTGACCTTTCTCTTATACTATTTTATTAACACATACTCTTCAGTAGTTATCCCATTTTTTTATTTAAAAAAGCAAAACAGAAAAAAGAATAGATACAGATAATAATAATACAGAATTTCAAAAAAACAAAACAAAACAACAACAACAACAAAACAACAGTAAGAAATCAGCCCTAGTTAATACATTGTATATTGTTATCTTAGAAGTATTTGTTCAGGTTACAAGATCTAGGCATAAAAAATGATCAAATAAACAATGACAGCACAAACTGTTCTTTTTGATGAATTAACAGAGAGTAGTAGTATAGTTATCTATCTTGCACACATATACATACAGTTATATGTGTAAATCTACATTGTCTCCCTAGTGTAAAAAAAATAAAAATAATAAACTGAAAGAGTAATAAGATCCAAAATGTATAATAGATATTATAATAATGAAAGGGAAAGAAAGTGCTCAAAAGGAAAGAACTGGGTTAGGGGAAAGGAGAAATGGAAGAAAGGAAAAGATTATATGTATCCCATTGCTTTGTAAACAGTTCTCCTTGTATCTGGTTTCCTGTAGACAGGAAGTTCCTCTCAATCTCCCCAAACCCTTATGGATTTTATTGCATCATTCTCCCCAGGGTTTCAGACAATACCTGACATGTAGTAGGTACAAAGAATAAACGTTCTGATTTAGTCAAGAAACAAACCTTCATGAAATCCTTCATCTTCTTGTCAATGCAGTCGTGTAGTAGTTGGAATATATACTTTCATATTCTTTGGAGCATGTTCTACATTTACCAGAAAAGGTCATTTGTACACGTTGTGTTCAAAAAACTTAGTGTGTTTGTTTTCGCTTGAGATTGATTTTTCTCTTTCTGAGTTACTCCTAGTTTTTCAAGAGAAAACACTTTTGAGTCCCTTTGTTGCAAAGGACTGTATCAACGAAGCCCTCTTCTTTGTTGTACAATATGGTATAGAGGCAGGATAACGTCTGCATTGAAAACTAAGTCCCTTAAAAGCTGTCTTTCCTTAAGGAATTGTTGCTTTCTTTGACATTCACTAACCTAGCTGATACATTTTATGTAGTAATAGGAATATTGGTTTTATATTTGGCATTCATCAGGCCCAATGTATATGGAAATAGATCTGTGCCTTTTTCTCTATGCTGTATGTATTTTGTAATGAAACAAGTTAAAGAGAGGGAAAGAAGCAAACTTACTATCTAAAGTTTAACATTCAGCTTTCCAAAACTGAAACCACTATTTCATAAATGAATTTCTAAACCTACCCTAAAAAACAATAAGTATCCCAACTGAAAAAATAACAGGTAATATTTCTCCCTCTCATATGTTTCTTTCAGGCCAGAGGGCACTAAATTACAAGGCACCAGGAAGGTCTGGCCCAAGAGGTATGTCAACACAGCCTAATATCACACAAGAAATCTTAACGCACCTTCAGCTAGTGCAGAGTATCTCCAGCAATATCCTATAGTTTCATCTCCAACTTTAGGCTATAGTTTCTCTTTCCAAACATCCAACAGGAAAGTGGAGTGTGAAAAATTAAAGTTAGAACTCAAAGATTGGTCAGTATTATGCAATCCAATTGTTGTGAAAGACAAATTAAAGGTCTATTGTTTTCTAATGGTTTATTTCCTTATTGAAAGTTTAGGTATGATAACTAGAATTAGGAGAATTTATTTAGCCAAGTTTAAGTAAATACTGTACTCATATTATTAATGTTCTAAGTATCCCTTTTTTAAAGTGCAAATATCTTTCAGTCCATATTCAGGGAATGGCACAAGTCATGAAGAGACTTGAAGTCATTTGAAGAAAGTAAGCAGAGTCGTAAAGAATTACTAAGCATTTTTGTTTTTTGAAACAACGATAGGATTGGTACAAGCAAATGAGGTGAGGATCACTTTACGTGGCAGCAGAATAGGAGCTATGATGGGTTGAATGTGTTTCCTACTCATTCATAGGTTGCAGCCCTAAACCCCAAGTGTGTGACAAGGTAGATGACAAGGGTCACGTGAGGTACTAAGGGAATGGTCTCAATCCAACAGGGCATTTTCCCTCGAAAGAGGCTGAATTGCCTGGCAACTTGATTATAAAATTCCCAGCTTGTAGAACTGTGAGAAAAATGAGTTTTCTGTCTTTTAAGCCACTCAGTCTATGGTGTTTTTAATGAAGCTTGAGCTAACAAGGATAAGGACCTATGGTACTGTCATAAGAAGACCGATTTCTGTGCAAACTAGGAATATTTTTCAGAGTCTATGGATAAGTGAGATACTTTGAGTGGTACTGAATTCTCCATAACTGGAGAAATTCAAACATAAACCAGAAAATCATTTTGCAAGGAAAATGATTCAAATATGAAATATATTCAAATATCAGAAGAGTATTTAGATCGTGTTGGTGACTCCCAAACATTGTTCAAAGGATAAATGCCAGCTGCCATCATTTCTGTTAAAATAAAACATTTTCTTCCAATTTGATAAATTTATTTAAAAATGAAAAACTTCATGTTATATGATCATTCTTTTTCATTTGAAATCATAATACAAGTCCATGGTCATTGCTAACAATCTTAATAAGGAGAATTATAAATTAACAACTCAAGTGACAATTCCTAATGTTTTTGGATATTTGAATCATCTGTCATACCTGAAATCCTAAGAAAGATAAGGCTAGAGGAATGTTATTATATCTTAAAATCATCCACTTTTAAAATTTGCATCCTTATGTCCACTTCTATGAAGAAGATAGGTTATTATACAAAGGGAAATTACACATAAATTTCTCATTGATGGTAAAATCTCAGACACTATCTTGAAAAAAAAATTAGATTTACATGGTTACTAACTGTAGTAACTACCCAGTTAGTTGGAATTGCTTCTTCTAATTTGACATATGGTGTTGTCTCCTGGCCGCTTTGCTTCCTCTCACCCATGAATTTCTTCACTTTATGTTCTGCCGCCATAGCCTTGGTTTACTCTGAAGTTTTCCTCTCTGCTTGAGTGTATTCTGTGTGCCACATATCATGCTCTTGGATTTTGTAATATACCCTGGAGAATGAGGATGTTGAAATCCAGGACCACACTGCAGTCCCCCTGCATGTGTAGTCTGGGAGCCATGGGCACTCTTCATCCAAAGATCTGAGAAGGAGAATTTTGGGAGTGGAGACTCAATAGCCCTATACTGGAACACCCTAACTGAAGGCACAGCGACCACAGTCCTTGGGAAGGAATTACACCCATGACACCTGTGGGCACCAGAGTACTTCTTCAGTGATTTACTGCAGTGCTATCTTTTTTATAATACAACTTAACAATATTAAAGCTTTGACATGCCTTGCAGAAGGTTTAACTGACCAGGCAGAGCTCCAAAGCATTGACATAGATTGGCACCCCCGATGAAAGAAGACTTAAGATGCTCCTTTAACAAACTCGATCTGAATAGATTGGTGCACAAATGCCCATCTGTTAGACACTGACAAGGAATGAGGAATAGGAACCACCCAGGTGGATGAAGCTAGCATAGCTTTTCTAAATGTCTCTGAGAGAAATCAGCACTGACCGGGTAGTCAACAAGGAGATCAGTATCACTATCCAGCAGTGGATGAGATGCATCTCTTGTGGTCACTAAAAGACCCGTGGACCCCGTCAGAATTTTTGAAAGCTTCTACTGGTTCCTTCCATCATACCTTTATATATGTGAAGTTGCATGAGTACAAAACACAGTCTTTCTGGAATAACTAATGGAAAACACTCCCCTTTGGCTTAGCTTGATGCTGTATCACAGAAGAGCAAACTACAACCCTAGGGTCACGGCCAAGCTACCACCTTTTTTCAATTAAAGCTTTATTGCCCCACAGCCACTTCCACTTGCGTGTGCATTGGCTAAGGCTGCTTTCACAGCCCACAGGCAGAGTACGGTAGTTGAGACCATGCAAAGCCTGTAATAGTCACCCTCTGTCCTTTTTGGGAAAAAGTTTTCTGCCCTCAATGTTACATAACTAGAATACTTTGCTCTGAACCACTTTACTTCTATCTCCAACAAATTTCCAAAATTTGTTTCAAACACTTCCCTGTATTGAATTCTAGGAAATGAGAAAAAGGTGAAGTCAGTCAGATATGTCTGAGAGCGTAAGAACATCCTACTTATTTCTGCCAGAGGCTTGAAGAAATATTTTGAAGAAGTAGGAAAGAAAAATAAGGAATTTCCTTGTATTTCTTTCAGATGAAATAGAAAAAATGTCCCTCACTCCATGTCCTCAATTTATTTGGCAATTAAGATTAAACTGTGGTCTCTTCTAACCTGAAAGAGCAGGCCACTCAAACACAGCGTTAGGGTTTTCAGTTTGGGTGTGTATGATGGTCTTTGAAAGGAAAAAAAAGTCAATAACAATTATGTGTGTAGTACTTTCATGAGAAACACATGTCCAGATTTTGAATTCTAATTATTTTCACATCCTTTTCATTTGTCGGCTTTTCGGCACATATTTCAATTACATTGTTTTGATTCAGGGGATTAGTGTCACCCAAATATTAATTGGCCAAAGAGAATCATTGAATAAATGCAAATTGATTGTACCCCTGGAAATACATGTTGACTAATTCAAGTTTAATGAGCCTCAAAATAGCATTTCAAGTACATTTTTTTAATAGATGTTAATCATATCTATCTTTATGACTTGGACTTTGGGAGCACCGAAAGACTATTCTGGGCTAATTAAACTTGTTCACCTGACAGGTTTTCCTCAGCATTGCCTAACTCTGCTCAGGGCAAGAGTAACATATTCACAGGAGAAAAAGAAAGGAAGAGAAGATCAATAAAACAGATTTTGATAACAGAGGGACAACTCAATCCCCAAAACTCACTGCCAGTAACAATCCTGCATATGACTTCACACTCATGTATATGTGGCAAAGACTAGCTGGTTCTCTCAGGAAAACCTGTAGCCTGTGCAGAAACACTTCCTCTGTGGCTAGGTGTTTTCTGCCAATGTATGAAGACTTACCCGAGTCCAACCGTGCAAAGCTGAGAAAATGTGGAACTGAACATGTATTAGGAAGCTCCAGCTAAGAACATTCATTTTGATGATTTTTAATTCTGATTTAAATATTCAGAAATACAACTACTGTACACTGGATTAAACACATTCTCCTAATGTATAAGCTGCTTCGGGAGGAAGAGGCTAAATAATTTTGGAAACTGTGCCAACTCTCCTGGGATACCAGTGTGACATTTAATTTTCTAAAGAAATAAATGACTAGAGTAAATAGTATCCGAAGTCTAGTCAGCAAGTGCATGGAACCCAGTGGAAACAGCAACTCCAAAACATCTCTTACACCTTTTCCTTTCCTCCTCATAAAGAATATTTAAATAAAATAAAACCTTGTAATGTTGCACCCAGCATCAGACTTCATGGTGCCATTTTAGTAACATCATACTTCAGTTACGACTTCTACAGCGAGGGTAAACTTGCCATGTGGTCAATATAATGCCTATCACGTGATTTGGAGAGTGGCTGGCTCCTCTGAGTTCAGTTTCCCTGAACCAGACAGACGTCACTTCCTGGTTTGCAGAACTCCTGCAGCTCATATTTGGTGTTTGGGGAAGAGGGGAGGGTTTCTGTGGCCCTTGCCACTTTCTAATCACGTGGATGTTACCTCCTAGCTCTTCTAGGGAGAGCTAAGCCTGATTCATCTCTGCATGCCTTTACAGTCTTGTCTTATATGGGGAGCCGCTCAGGAAATACTGGAATTAAAGTTTGAATTGATTAACGTATGCCTGAAACAATATTACATTCTTCCACAGGAATAAACTACACAGGCAAGTGATTTTAGACTTATTTAGGGGCTTTAGCAACACCACTGGGAATTTATTGAATCAGATAATCAGGACTTCAGTCTCAACCGAACAGTTAATAATCAAGCAATGCTTACAGAGAAAAATTGATGAATACAAACCCCCATATAATTATTATTTCATCTATTACTGTAAAACTATCATAAACCATGTCTATGTTACGAATTGTATGAAACTACTCTGATTTTTAAAAATGATCTCAATTCTCAGAAGAACTGTGTGAGGTAGATAATTTATTATTGTGCTCATTTTACTAAAGAGGAAACAGAAATCTGAAAATCATACGGATGAAGAGGAAAGTCAGGATTTAAGCACTGACAGTTTACTCTGAGCTGAGTGCCCCTAACTTATTTGTATGCAGACAACTACTGGGATTCTTCAGGTGTTGTGTGCAGATTTTAAGGGGATTATGGAATAATTTTAGGCATCCCGTGGGCAAATAATTTTAGTTTGTTTTAAATCTATATTTATTCAGGGTAGATTCATATAATTTAAGAAAAAATAAAATTTCCATCAAGGAGTACACACGTAGGCAGAATTCGAAGATGAAAGCATTATGCCAAATTCTCCATATGCTTTTGAATCTTGCATCATAGACTATCAAGTGAGAGAAAAGACCTACTTTAAACCCATTCAAAGGATGAAGAAACACACTGTGAGCTGAGCTCCTGTTCTGCATTCATTCCCCACCCACAGAAACAGTAGGCAGCATTTGAGATTAGAACATACATGCCCTGCAGAAAAGTTAAAACTTCAGCTCAGTAATTATACTAAAGAGTGGGGACGGTGCTTAAAGTAGCACAGTTTCGGTTTCACTGAATTAATCGATGCAGTTTATTTTAAAATAAGGGTCTTTGTATGGCACTGTACTTCATTTAATATTTTCCATAAAAGAGATGTGACTGTTTATTTCTGAAATGGACTGAAGCTATTTACTTCTCTCCCCTACAGAGTCTCTTCAGTAAGTCAGGGAATCTTTATCCGTACATCTAACACTCTTATTACACTATGTTAGGAGCCGTTGAAGCTGGAAATTGAACACACAAGCAAGGCTATGGCATGGCCGGGGCGTGGCCAACTGGAGAACGAGGAGACTCCTCAAAGGGCAAGATAAGATCACAGCTGAGGACACCTGGCTCCAACCCCAGTTAACAAGATAGAGACTGTAGCTGCAGGCCTCTCACTCCTGTAGTGAAAGTCAACCTGGAGACTTTCTCCTAAAATAGTTCTCCTAAGTTAACATAACATAGTTCTCCTAAATTAACAAAGTCTGTTGCTTGGAAAAGTCCTTGAACCACCCCAAGATCCTGCTCAGTTTCCTGCATTTTCCACTCTAATTCCTGCCTTGTTTGAAAACTAAGTAAATACAGATTGCCCAGAGACATTCTTTGTCTCAGCCCCCAGAGTCTCAAACTTTGTTAGAGGGTTTTTGACCCTCTTGGAGCTCTAAAATCATACCACTTGTCTCATTTATTTAAGACTTCACCATACACTCGTTTGGGAGATTGGGGATCTTGGCCAGGGCCCTGATAAAACATTTTGTTTCTAAAAGGATCAAACTGTATAAGGTGAATATTTATTACTTTTATTATTTTTGGCAAGCAGCTAGTGTTTTGTCAATTGACACATAATATTCATATATATAGGGAAATGTATAATAAAACAATTCACTACATATTATAGTGTATAACAATAAATCAAGATAATTAGCATTTTCATATCTATGTGTTCAGAATGTCTAGATGTTTCTATTCTAGGTATATGAAAGAAATCATAAATTATTCAATACTGTAGCTACCCCACTGTGCAGCAGTACACTAAAATATTTCCTACTACCTGTCAGATGATGCACTGTCGACACTAATGTCTTGAGGCATTTATTAGACGTTTCTTTCTAGCAGTCTTTATGGTTTCAGGTTTTACATTTGGGTCTATAATCCATTTCAGTTGAGTTCTGTGAATAATTAAGAGCTAGAGGTTCCTATGCCTGTCATCGAGTCTGTTTTTCATGCCCTCCATTCTTCCTGTCCTCTAGCAACCACTCTTCTGCTCTCTTCTGCTCCAAAATCACCTTTATTGACTTCCACATGTGAGACTATATGATATTTTAATTCCTTCATCTTGCTTATCTCACTTAAACTAGTATCCCCCAATTCTATCCACATTACAGCAAATTATAGATTTCAAATATATGAAATTTCATATATATATATAAGTTCATACATATAATTTCTTACACATATACAGACTATAGATAGATAGATAGATAGATAGATAGGACTTGGTTGAGTTCTTATCTTGGCTACCATGAATGGTGCTACAATTAATATGAGAATGCAAATATTCCTTTGATATAAAGATATCATTTTTTGTATACTGACCCAATAACAGAACCACAAAACACCCAAAGTAACTAAAGCAATCCTGAACAAAAAGGTAAAAGCTAGAGATATCCAAACACCTTACATCAAATATACTACAAAAGTATAGACACCAAAACAAGCATATTAATAGCATAAGAGTTAACACATGGACTAACAGAATAGAATACCAAACCTAGAAATTAATCCACGTACTTAGAGTTACCTGTTTGTGACGAAATTGCCAAGATCGTACATGAAGAAAGGACAGTCTCTTCAAGAAATGGTGAGGGAAATCTGGATATTCCTATGTGAATGAAAGGCACTAGACCCCTATCTTGTACTAACATGGAGAAAGGCAAATGAATATTAGACCTGAAAGTATGAACCACTAGAAGGAAACATACGAGAAAACACTTCAGGACACTGGCATAGGCCAGGATTTTTAGGTAAGTATCCAGCGCTCCATGCTGCTTTGAATGACGCTTTCTGCCATCAGTCGTAGCAATGTTCAAGGTGCCACTGCAGGTTCACCTCTATAGGTCATCTGCTGTGGCTCACATGCCTGTCGTTTTTCTGTATTTAAAAATTCATGACCAACAAACTAGATTTTTGGCACCTGTGAGATTCTGTTAGGGTTCTGTAGAAAAGCAGACTCAATAGAAAATAAATGTATAATTCTGTGAAGGAATGTTCCTGGTGCAAGTCCAAAGGAGATGTTA
Organism: Cuniculus paca; assembly: GCA_004365215.1. Classification (NCBI taxonomy): domain Eukaryota; kingdom Metazoa; phylum Chordata; class Mammalia; order Rodentia; family Cuniculidae; genus Cuniculus; species Cuniculus paca. Next base: position 2,343 of record RJWT010042503.1, on the reverse strand, counting down.
AGGCTCAAGCTTTTCCAAAATGGGGACACATCCTTTTTCTTTCCTTTTTAACCCATCTATGCCACAGGTCTATTAGTTGGCACCGCCCACATCCCGGTTGGGTCTTCACCCTCAGTTTGCTGGTCTGCATGTCAATCATCCGTAGACACACCCAGCACTGCACTCCTCTAATCTGCTAGGCAGATGTCTTAACTCACTCAAGGTAACACACCATAACGAATGGTCAGAGCAACTCTGACGGCCCCAGTACAGATGTTTCTTCCTCTCATCAGGCTGGAGAAGCTAAACTGCAATCAACAATGAACCCATCAAGAAGGGCCAATTTTGCAAGCCCAGGGCCTAGGTGCCCCTTTATCCCAAAGTTTTCCCCCTCCTGCCAGCCCAATAGCTCTGCACTTTCTTGGGTCTACCCTCTCAAGAAAGACACTGATCGAAGCAGTTACAGTAAGTTGTTAAATGTTTGACAATTTAATATGCTCCCTCTCCTGGGACTATTTAGGGTTCAGTGAACTAAAAGTCATTATCAAAATAAATTTTAGAGGATGAAATTTTTGACATCAACAAGCTAAAAGGGACAGTTTTGTTTCTTTGCTTGTTTTGTTTCCTGATGCCCTTGAAATTGCACCTGGTCTGACTAAATCAAGTTACCAGAAGATTTCTTAGGCTGTTCATATTGCCATTTGTTGTGGTTACTTTTCTCTCATTGTTGAGACAAAACACCTGATGCCCAAAGTGAAGCAAGGAAAAGTTTATTTAGCTTACAGTTTCAGATTTCAGTCCATAATCAGCTGGCTCCAAGGCAGGGTTGCATGGCACAGGGCAACACTTTAAGGCAGCAGCCAGAGCAAAAAAAAAAAAAAGGAAAAGCAGAAAACAAACCTCTTCTCCTCCCTTATGTTGTATACGCTCCCCCCCCCCCTTTACAGGGTGGGTTTAGCACTTACAAAATGTCCTTGTCCTCCTTTGCACAGGATGAGGATATTTACAAAGTAAGAACCCTGGCTCCCTGCTGAGTGTCTCAGTTAAACTTCTAAACTTCTCAGTTGACACAATGTATCAACCATAACACCATTTATGCATAGGATTTCCTAATGCTTAATATAGAGAACCACAGGTCAGATTACAGAAAGAATTTGTAAAAGCCAAAACATTGTATAGGCCATAAAGCTCACAAAATTGTCACAGGGCTTAAATAATGCACAAAATTCTAGTCCTAGGGTTCATCAGGTTCTCTATTTCCAGTTGAGTTTTAGAGACTGATGCTTAGAGAGATTTGTCTATAGCACTAACATTAGATAGACAGACATACAGATAATAGATAGATATAGATAGATATTGACAGGTTGATCTAACAGTATGTGCCTCAGATAAAGCAGGGAGCAGGGCAGACCAAGTCCTCATCCTAATGAAACATCCTGTCAAATTACATTATATTCATTTGTGTGCTTATTTTATTGTCTATACTGGGTACCACTTTAAATCAGGGGTATATCTTGTTCATTTATCTGTCTATATCCCACTGCATGGATTGTAATGCATGTAAGACCCTTGACAAAAAATTTGTTGAATAAATTTTAGAAAAGGGTTGCTGCAGGAGTTGGGTAAAAACCAGAATGGACAACATAATTAGTGTAAATGATAAATTTTGGAGTGAATCAGGTAAATAAAGAAAAGCTAGAGAGAAAAATGCAAATTAACTGAAGTTATGTTTTTCCAAGGGGCACCAACAACTATTGTTTTTAAAATAGTTATCATTGTTTCTTTTTTTATACACATATAAAAAAAAGCTGAAAAATGAGTAAGCCAGTATGTTGCTGTTGATGGTATTTTCCTAGTCTGTGCATTTTAATTTATTAAATCCCCCTTTCATGCAATTAAAAGACACTTACTGAAGACTGTTACTGCTTAAATGTGAGGGTCCTCAAATGACCCATGTATTGAAGGCACTAACCTCACCAGTGGATTAATTCATTGTTGGTTCATCAGCCAAGTGGGCTGTTAGGAGGTAGGGCCCTGCAGTGGGGTGTATCTCTTCACCGCCCCTGTTCCTCTCTCTCTACTTCCAGGCCTCCGGGAGCGGAGCAGCTGTGCTCCACCATGCCCTTCAGCCATGATGTTCTGCCTCACTTTATGCCTAAAAGCAGGTGAGCTGTTGTCACAGCAGCTCACCTGTCCCAGCAGCACGACTCACTGTGTACAGACCCTGAGAGGGGTAGGGCTCAGCTAAAATCTGTCGTCCATTTGTGTTTATAGCGTTGGTGGCTTTGGCAACTGTGACACTGATAAGTGGGGAGAAAAGCAGCATTTGAAAGCAATAAAGATAGTGGGGCTGGAAGGTTTCCT
>RJWT010042502.1:0-12127 GCA_004365215.1 Cuniculus paca | reverse complement strand
ACTTTGTCAGGGCAGGGTTACTGGGCCAACTTCAGTGTGTGAAGAGTAATGCAAACATCAGATCAAAATAGGCTAAGAACTTCTGTGAATTAGCAGACAGCCAAGACTTGGAAGTAACATGGGTATTTACTGGGATCCCAAGGGAACACTGGCTCTGAGGCCTGGAAATCAACAGAAATAATTTATTATGGGAAGCCAAGAAAACAACTGGGTCACCAAGTTCCATGTCTGGAACAGTGACTTGATTTTAAACCATGAAGAAAGAGGAACTGAAGCGCACGCCCTGAAGCTATAGATACTTCCTACTTGAGAAAAGGCTCAGTAACTTTGGATCATACCTGGCATAGAAGATATCAACCCACACACATTTTATGTCCTTGGAAGAGACATAGATAAAGGAAATAGCATAACCTCACAGCTCAAAACAGTCTAATTTAGAAAGTTCATACTACTTCATAGCATAGCTAATCAAGAGATTAAGAGGCCAGCCACCTAAAATAGACAACAGGTTTTAGAGTCTTTGAACAAATTTTGATGGCAAACAATTGGGTGAAAGGAAAGCATAACTGTTCTGAGCTGAGGATTTGTTGAGAAGCTTCTTCATTCACCAGAGTCACTAAGAAAAAGTGTCAGTTACTAAGTCAACATGTTAACACCATGTTTCTGAATTCCTAGAGAACACAGTTTCCTACGGCTTGATAGAAACCTGAATCAACTACTATATAGATTCATGAGCTATTAATTAAGGACCTGCAAGAAGTCCCCTAAGCTTTTTGCAATAGTATTTTGAGAGGGTTATTTTTCATTCATTGTTTTAAGATATTTTCCATTCCCCAAATAATGATGTAAAGAATAAATTTTAAAACAATATTTATATATGCAACAAAAGTCTAACTTCTTTGGGTTTTCTTTAAACTACAAATCAATTTCACACATCTGATCAAAGAATAAAAAAATGTAAGTGTCAACTGTATAGGCTGTTTTGGGATTGAATTCATGACCTCGTGCCTGCCAGGCAGGTGCTTAGGCCACTGAGCTAAATCCCCAGCCCTTGTCTTTCTGAGACAGGGTCTCACTATGCTGTTCAGACTGACCTTGAACTCACTTTGTAGCCCAGGCTGGTCTTGAACTCACAACGATCCTCCTGCCTCAGCCTCCCAAGGGCTGAGATTACAGGCATGTGCCACTAGGCCCTGCTCTGTATAGGCTGTTTACTATCTTTTTTCTAGTTTTGTTTTGTATGTTTTCAGTGTTAGTTGTCTCAGATCTTTTTAAATGTAAGGATATAGTTAATCACTTAGTGCTTATGTGCATGAACTTACATAGGCACCTTTATAAGCATCATTTCATTGAGGCCACATGAAATTCCATCAATTATCTAATCTTACATTTGAAATTTTGTACAATTCTTTTAGGTCACATAACTTGTCCAACATCACACAGCTTCAAAGATGTGAACATGGGCTTTTTGACCCAGATCTTAAATTTTTAAGATGTTTGTTTATTTGTTAGTGTGTGTGTGTGCGTGTGTGTGTGCACGATACTAAAGTGTTCTTTTCCCCTTGTGGCTTTAGTCAAAAATATTTTCTTTCAAATAATCTTATTGAACATTACTATATTAACTAATGTACAGAATATTCAATAGAAGCCAGAAATGATTAAAAATCAATTCCAGTGCTTACAGGCTTTGGTGAAAATTAATTTTTTCCCCAATTAAAATAATATTTTAATTGGGGAAAAAATAAAGAGAATTGAGTGTTTGACCCTTAATGTTAACCTAGGAAATTCAGGTTTCACAGGAAGGAAATTAAGTGGCGCTCACTGTAGTTCACAGAGAGTAACTAGCACACTGCAAAGAACAGTCTAGTATCCACTGAAGACAAATGGGGTTTGTATCATTATCCTTGGCTGTGAAATATATTTTTAATACGTTTGCCTGTGTGATAAGATTGTAAGTTCCTTAAGTGTTTAAACATTTTTTATTTTTCTCTATTTCCACAAAACCTGGTGCACTGTTACGTCACTCAAGATTGTGTTTAAATGAATTGTGATAGAATTTTTTTATCTGTTATTCAGTGGGATTCCATGAAATCCTTGGGAAATTCCTCATCTGTCTTTCACAGCACTTAGGCCACTGCAAAGGTAACCAAACAACAATTTGTTCATAATTCCCACTCCCAGTGCAAAATAAAGAAGTTTGGTTTTTTCTCAAAGGAATGATGTGTGTATGCGCGCGCGCGCGCGCACGCGTGTGTGTGTGTGTGTGTGTGTGTGCTGTTTTGTGTATTTTTCAGGAATAGGGATCAATCTCAAGGGCAGGAAATATTCTATTGCTGAGCCACATAATCTCACATATTCATGTGCTTTTCAACACTATCCTGGTCCTGGTTTTTAACAGTACCTCCTGTTATATTGAAAAGTCTTAATCCAAAGATTTTCTGAAGACCCATTATGATAGGAAAGTAGAATCTTGGAAGATCATCTCCTGGATTTAAGGTCTCTGACTCAGTCTTTTAACAGAATAATATTTATTCTCTTTAATATCATAGTATTGCTTCAAAAATATCAAAGTGAAAAAAAGTCTCAGAAAAAAATGTGTGTTTTTAAATATGCTTTCAATCCAGGCATGGTGCCACATATCTATCATCTCAGCACTTGGGAGACTGAGACAGGATGATTCCTACAAGTTCAACTACACAGTGAGTTCCAGGTCAACCTGAACTGCATAGCAAAACCTGTCTCAAAACAACAAAAAAATAATAATAATAAATATGTTTTCAGTTTTGAAGGACTATATATTTTTTCTTAAATTACACATATTAATAAGAGATTGGCTACCAAAGTTCAAACACTTAATGTGGCAAATCATAGCATTCAGAATTGCCAGGAGTTACAAGATCATGTTACAGGATTTGAGAGTCAATTCTCCATTGAGATTTTTACAATAGAGTTTAGATGGATTTCACAGAGAAGAGCTTTAGTGTATTCGATTCTAATAACATAACGTGACAAGTTCATATTACTAATGTAAATATAGGATCTTAATGCTTCCCATCTTCTCTGAGGATTTTGAATTAATAATGCAAAAAATAGAATTAACATCTATAAACAAGCTTATAACTGCATTTTTTTCTTTTTCTTTACTCTCTATATTTTTTTTATCCTGTATTTTTTAAGTGCTGAGGACTCTTTAAAAATGTCAAATTCAGGGACTGGAATTTGTAGAACGTGGTAGAACGCCTGCCTAGTATACATGAGGCCTTGGGTTTGATCCCTAGAACTGCCAAAAAAAGAAAAAGAAAGTCTAATTTGATGATGAATCAAAATTTATAAAATACATTTTAGAAAGATATTTACAATTCATTTTCAATATAAAAAAGTATAATTCACAACTACTGCCTGTGTTGTAGACTAACCTAATAGCATGCTACAAATTATACTTTCTATTTTTCACCACAGTTTCAAGTAGTAAAATGAATTGCCCTGATATAGGAAATCATGATAAGATAAAAAAGGAACAGTCAAGCATATGCCCTAGTGGTTTGAAAAATGAACAGGCTGTCACTTGATTTGAGGATGGATGGAATCCTCCTTCTGCTACTTAGAGCATATGACCTTCAATTTCTGTCCTGAGCAAGAGGACAATTATACTTTACTGTCCTATACTATGTGCTGTGCATGATGTAGACAAGGTTAGTAAAGCAGAAGAAAAGTGCTAAGTAGTATATTGTTGGAGGGGAGGCAGATTCCAAGCATTTCGACACTCCTGCAGATTGGCTTTAGATTTGTAACTGCTCTGGTTTTTGTTCTAATGCACAGCCCTGAATGAATTTTGAATGCATTAAGATGTATTTTGTTTTGTTAACCATAACCCTATGTATAATGAGCATGGTGCCTACAAGAAAAACGAAGTGTAGATCGACACCGCCAGTTTTTACCATAGGCTCATTCATTCTCATTCTAGAATCAACACTTTTCATTTTTCTTGTTAGAAAATTAGCAATGCAGCTCATATCCCCTGGATCAGTGGATGAAGAGAAGGGATAATTTGTACAGATTACCCAATTTCCTGTGGGTGAATGAAAACACAAAGAAAAGGGAAGAATACAGAAGGAAAATCCCAGAGTAGCCAGAGACAAATGGTCTACTCAGAGTGGTTGCCTGGAATGCAGGGAATGGAAGGAAGCCCGAGGTAATTGTTTGAAACTGAGTGAGTCCATTGTTTAATACTATTTTAAAATACTTGAAAAGTCCACAACCTCTAGGTAAAGTCAATGTTTTTATAACAAAGATAACCAGAATTGTACACCATTATCTTTCCATTTAAAAGCACTTTAAATATAGTTATTTATAGTCTGCATTATAAAGTATATTCCATAAACCAGCTACTGTAAAATTTTAATCTATTCTAAAATACGAAGTTGCCTACAATAAATGGGTAATGAAAACTGTTGAGACCATGTTTCTTGACAATTACATCCCTAGGTCTTATCATGGTGAAGTACAGTGCTTTAAACTTGAAGATCAAGTTAATGAAATGCATCATAAACAAATTTAGAAAGCAAAGAACAAAAGCTGAAAATTCTCTCTCCAGCATGACAATTTAATTCAGAGGTCATATTCATAAATTTGCATCTACTCTCACCTCAGTATCGACCTCCCCTACAAGACAGCTGGATGCCCAGGTTACTCCATTTGGAAACTGTTTTTACCAGTGACAAAGTTCATATTTGGCAGCTCTGCTGTAATCATGTAATCTCTACAAATCTACAAAGATTTCTCTTTTCACGTGCGTCTCGATCCTCAAGTTCCAACTCAGTTAAGCATCACCTAAGCTTCTCTGCCAGTGAGGAGTTCCAGTCCCCAGATGCCTTTGTTTCCCTTGACTCTTCAGCTTTATTATAAACAACATAGAGGGAACCCAGTCCTTTCCCTCTGTCCTCGTGAGAGTCAGAAATGTTACGTGGCAAGAAAAGGAATTTCATCCCCAATTATATGTGGCCCACAAGCTTTATGTGCCACAGTGTGTTTGCTAAGTCAGAGGCAGTCATACTTGAAATAATTTTTCCTCCTTATTCTTTGCACTTGGAAGGAAAAAAGTAACACAAAAAAGTGCCTAATGCTAGGCTAGATGAGTTAGTCGGTCACCATTTTAGCTTTCCTGGAAACCCAGTAAAACTCAGCAGAAGAAATTCTGATTATGTTAGGAAGATGAATTACTTCTCATGCTATCCCAGACAGTCACAAAGAACTTCACCTCACAATTCTTTCTGGTGCAATAAAAGTTTGCCAGTTATTTTCATTATAAATTCAATAAGTTGGTTTAATTCAGTATTATCATATCTAGTGATAGCTCTCCATCTAAAGGAATTTCCTAACAAATTTCCTTATAGAATTTGCCCACTAGCTAGCATAGATGATTACTAGTGAGACAATTCTTGGGGTATTTTCAGAGCAAAATATAAACAAGGATAAAAAGTAAATATAGGGCAGCTATGTCAAGCTTGAGGAAAGTTGACTTTCCAAATACTATAAGGAAAGGTAAACTGGACTATGTCTCAATGATCTTTTTCTGCCCTCAGCAGTGATTTACTTTTGATGAGCTGTTGGCTTTGTAGAAAATCCTTTGTTGAAAGGACTGGAGACCTCCTGAAATTTGCAAGAGTGATAATAAACTAGAAAATTGCTGCAAGCATGCTGCACCACTTTGTGTAGCCCAAAAACTCCAAACATGCAGCAATCGTAGAACAATCAGCCCCCAACCTCAGACACCTGAAGTCTTTCCAGATGCCACACAGAAGACCGGGTTTCTGAGTCATCCAAGTAATAGCCAGATACACACACAAAACAGAAACTTCAATATGTTTTTTAAATCTGAAAATTACTTAAGATTTAGAGAAACATGACAGTCATTCAATGTATCCCTCAAAACTATAGTAAATTCTTCTCAAATGGTAGGGTGAAATTTCTAAAATTGTAAATTATTTTAGTAGGAAAAATCTTGTGAGGACTCACAAACCTCCAGAGTGGGAAATGGATTGAGTAATTTTATAAGGCCAACTAGAAGAACTCTTATGGGTATTTTTGTATTGACTGAAAAAGAATTTTTTTTAGCTTGTAATTGCAAACATTTTGGTCTCTTTTCTGTACCAGGCATTCTGCATATACTATCTCAGTTTTCGCAACTGTGCTAAGCAGCATTCCCATTCTGCAGATGAAATTTAACTTGCCCAATGTCATACATGTCATAGAATAGTAACAATAGGATGTAAAAAAAGAGTTGTGCCATGTCAAATCCCTTTGATGTAGTGAGGAAAATACTGCAAAATGTTCACTTGCACCTTACAGCACCTCCCCGCTCTTCAGGAGCTTTCATTTGAAGCTTTAAAAAAGAATGATATGCATGTTGTCTCCACATCTTCTTTTAAAGATACTTCTGTATCTAGTTATTCCAACTTTGCTTCTTCTGAGACTATTTAAGCAGGTTGAAAACTGTTTTTGACAACTGAATATTCATGAAGCTGTTTTTCATACTGGTAAGCTGCCTCCTGTATTGGCCACCCCCACCCCCGCCAAGGAAGGCGAGCGCTGCCATACACAGCTCTGCCCCTGTAACCTGAGCACTGGGTCTGCCTTCTCCTAGGCAGCTGTGTTTCCTTGCCATAATTAACTTCCAGAGTCCTACAGCTAGGGGAAGGGCATTTTAAATTTTCTTGGCCAAGAAGTAACCTGTTGCTGTACAGCATCAAGTCAAACACATATTCTACCATTGCATGGGATCTTAACTTTGCCTTGTTTTCAGCCTTATACATCAGGACGGCAGCACCAATTCACCGGCATTACCTTTAATTGTCTTATCCTCATAGCCAGCTCATCTTGGATCCTGTCACGACTCATGGCGAAGCATCATGGTTTTATTAACAAAGCTACTGAGGTATTGTTGCTTGATTTTTACTACCCATGCTATTAATTTATAAATCTGATGAGAGAACCATATCTAAAAATAGATAATGTTCCTTCCAAAGCCCAAATGTGTGCCTCCATTTTCTTGCATCTAGTCTTGTTCTCAGGTAGAGAGAACATAGATTCCTGAGCAACAAACCAAGATCTGCAATCTATGTATGATGATCCCAATTAAATCCCTTGTTATGGCTTGTATCTAGGAAAGTGGTCATAGGTGGGGAGTTTTGAGGGTAGCAGAATTAGGGTGTGTGCATATGGATTAAGGGTGTGATACTGGGATTAAGGGAGTGGATAATGGGAACCCCACCCTGAGTATGGGTTGCACCAATCAATAGGTTTACAGCCTGGATGGAATATAAAGAAAGGGATGGAAAGAAGGCAGGTTTATCACTGCTTCTGCTTACTGCTTCTGCCCTTCTCCTTGCCACGCCATGAATTGCTCCTCCTCTGTGGTGTCCCTCTGCCATGCCACCCTACTTTGGAACCAGCTACTGAAACTTCTACGAACTATGAGCTAAAATGAACCTTTCCTCCATTAACTTGTGGGTATCAGGTGTTTCATCCCAGCAATGAGAAAAGTAACCGAGACACACCTGCTGCCATGTCTCTATTTTAGCTCTAGATTTATATTAGTATTGGCAGAGAGGTATCATCTCCTAGATGCCCCCAAAATTCTTCAAAATAAATGTATTCATAAATTCTGAACAAATGCCTCTTTTATGTTTTTTGTCTGTCCTAATGGGAACCCCATCTAACCCATTCATCCCAAGCCAAAAATCTAAGAATGTGATAGACATTAAGTTCTATTTCATTATTTTCAACACCCAAATAACTTTCACTCAAATTCCTTCTTACCTTCTTTGACACCTCTTTTGATTGGATCTTCATTATTGAAATGCTAGTCTTGCCATCTAACATAGCAAACAGCCTTTCCTAACCTTCCTCTTGCAGAAAACAAGTATTATTTCATTTTACTGCTACTAAATGGATCAAAGCAAACACCTGAACCAAGAATCTGACTTGTGATTAATGAGGCTGCCTAGCTCAGAAAACTCTGCTCAATGGAGGAAGCAGTATCTACCATAACAGATTATTTTTTCCCATAATTTGGATGTGGAATGGGAGGAGTGTGACATATCCACAGAAAGAAAAGAGCAGAGTGGACGTGCTGAGCAAAGCCAAGAATTTCATGTAAGAAAAACAGAGAAGTTGAAATTGCTGAAACATAGATTGATGGTTGTAAATCTGGCACAAAAAATGTATATAAATGAACACTTATTTTTATTAACATTAGTTTCTACGCACGCAGAAAGATGTGGGGAGCAGTCTTGAGTAGTTTTTAAGTCTCTGCATCTTAGAAGGAATGTGAATTTGCTTGTAGGATTATGGAAGACAGGATAACTCCCTCTAGGGTCAACAGTGAGACATCCGTGTGCAGCAAAGATAAAGTGGTCGTGACCCTATTCAAAGCATGGCTTTGGTGATTCTGCTTCGGAGCAATTTCAAGGACATAGGAAATGCCAAAAATTTTCCCTCCCCCTTTAATTCCCCCACTCCTTCAAAAAGAAGAGGCTCCAGGTTAAGGTTACTTTTGCATGGTAGAAATACAAGATATTTTTGAGATCTCACAAATTATTTGTATTTTCTTCCCTTCTTTAACAATGTAAATGTACTGGTTTTGGAATAAAGAAATAATAAAGCAAGGATGAAAAGGAAAAGAAAGAGAAGGAAAATGGAATTCACAAACAGCTGAGCTGGATGACTGCTTCTCATACGATTAGACGAGCTGCTGTAGAGAAGCACATGCTCCGGTCCCAGGTAGCCTGGCCGAAAGCAGATAAGGAAACACAGGGCCACCATATGACTTGGCTTCAGGAAACCCTTTCTGTTTGTAACCAGTATTCTGAGACCACTTAAAATCAGATCCAAAACTAATAGTTCCCACTGCTGAATTGCAATGTCAAGCTGAATTGTCTGACTTGCCAGGTTTCTATGGTTAAAATTAATGCCCTGCTTGGCAAACACTATCATACTAGCAATTGGAGCCATCTGAGAAGAGCCAGAGACGCCTGGCTTTCCCGACTCCTGGGCCCCTCTGAATTACGACTCTGTATTCATCAGCTTCCCCTGAGAGTAGACTGAGGTGCAGGTTAGTCATGAGGATTCAAATGCAACACTAGATCCAGCAATGTGCAAAACTAGTGTAGTGGGGGAGAAAAAGAATATATAAAAAAATTACAGGATTTATCTCAGAAGTGTGGGGAAGAGCATCATAAGCATACATGGACATGAATTTTACATTTGCTTAACCAAGGTGTAGATAACATGATTTGAGAAGATCTAGCCAAATGTATTCCGAGCTTGGCATGAAAAAGGAAGAGGGAAAAGTAGCAAATGTAGGCACATTCTGAGCTCCACGGTACCTTACAAGCAAAAGATGTGTCTCATACAGCACTAAATTAATTATCTGCAGCAAGATCTTTATGCCCAGCAGTTTTCCATGTATTCCAAAGGTGTGCTAAAATCGACAGTGACCCAAACAGGAAGAAGGAAGAGTCAAGCCACCAATGGCCTGTGTGAAAGAAGATTTATAAATGGTACAGAAGATATAAATGTTGAAACATTTATCTAGCCTAGTATCCTTCTCAGCTGTTCTAATCAGAACTCCATTAGGGCTGAAAGATATACCCTTCTCATAGTCACTGAAAATAACTAACCTAAAAAACCATCATGAGAATAGAACTACCTTCTTGATTAGGATTTTCAGGTGGTTTAAAGGGCTCAGTTATTAAACCGAATAGATGCAAGTATATCTGTGTTAAATAAAATAGTAGCTAGTACCCTCGTGGATACAGCATTTCTAGTGCCACAGAATGAAGCCCAAAACTATGCATCAGGCCCCACTATTATAAGAAAACCAAAGCAATAGGTATTCCAATAAAGACTATCCTGGTAAGGGTAATATTAGTAGGCAAACTAGGATTTGAAATAAAAAGAAACCGAGACAATGGGCTATTGAAGAAAAGGCAAGTAACCTCAGACAAAAATAAATGCTTCTCTGATTGAAAGTATGACACAGACATCAGATTAGTCATGTCTAGTTTGCATGAGATGTTATCCCTTTTCCTAAGGAGACCCAAGTTTGGACACTAGAAGAGCCTGATAATTGTCTTGTACCAGGTCTTTTGCAAGCTGGCCTTATATTCTTTTAACTTCTATCTTTTCCCACTCCATTCTGCCTGCCATTCAACTTCTTTAAACCCTCCCACGCACACAATAAAATCCTGCAGATTCATGCAGTTCCCTTTCTTAATATGCCAATTCCAGAGTCATTTCAAGTTCTTAAACTTATCAACTCCAGGGTCTGGATAATCTTATACAGAGCTTTGTCTCCTCCCATTGCTTTCTTCCTCTGTTCAGCCCAACCCACAGGCCCCTCAATTATGCAAGACTCGACCCAAAACAACACTATTCTCTGGGAACATGTTCCTGAGTAAAACCTGAAAAAGTTAAGAGAGTTTCCTCTCTGTTTTTCTATGACTTCCTACTGTCTTGCTTATGGCAGTGATCACAACGTTGTCTTCTCAAGTAACACTCTTGTTTTTCCCACTTTAATGTTATCTCTTCAGGAGTGGGAAGAATCCTCTTTAAATCTGAAAAAAACAATCATCTTTATTTAAATGCCCAGCACCCAGTACGGTTACTAGGTGGTTACTGGTAGAAGTCATTAGCACATGTTGCTAATATATATCACCAAAAGTCACAGGTAATGCCTGAGAGAGGTCTTGGGATTGCTAAAGTGAAATCTCTAGAGTGAAGGCACAAATCACCTGCATTTGTTGCAGCCCACTCTTAGGGGAAGCCCAGTAAATCTTTTTTGCAATAATTTTGACTATTCTCCCCCAAAAAATATTCCCATGACTTCCTTTCTCATCACTTACTCAGGACTGTATTTTCAGTCAGTGTAGCCATGACTCTCTCATATAATTCATTGGTTTCACCTAAATTTCCTGGCAAGAAAGCTATGACTGTGGTACCCCAGTAGAGACAGACTTTGGAGATTCAATAACATCCTTTCTGCATATGTGGCTGCTTATGAAATGTGACATTCTTAAGAGTTTCCTTCAGTGTTTCAGCAAGCCTTTATTAAGAGTGTTCTGTATGTGAGGCACGATTTTTATTGTCACAGTTTATTGAGTGTATGGCAAGGTCAATAATTTATGCCTTGCAAGTCAGGAGTGAAAGAAAGTGTAGTTTCTTTATTTTTGCACACTTAATCTAATGTTACTCTCAAGCTACCACACTGCAACACGGCTTTTTAATGACATATAAAAATCTCTTTAGGTCAGTCATTTTAGAGTAAATCCTGGGTCTTTCCATTCTTCTACACATGCATTTCCAAAATGGTCCTTGGATCTAGGGTAGACTTTTAACACTATGAGTTACTGGAATACAGGTATCTTGGGGCCATTCCCAGAGACCACAGGCATGGATGAAATTTGGGACCCCACTGGCCTGTATAGTGGTGTCCTATGTGCTGGGTCCTGGACATCCCATGGGCTCATGAAGTCTGTCTCTAGTGGGTTCACGGGCTCTTCTACTTCTTGGATGTCATGTGGCTCTTAATGGCACTGGGGCCTGAATATTGACCAAATCCTACCTCCACTTCTGTCTTATGTTGTCTCCTCTGCAGAAGTATGGCCACTCTGCTCTTATTTCCAGAGTTGATTCGTGGATTCTCCATCCAGGCATTTTCTGTTTCCTACTGTTTAAACACACATAGTTCTCAATCCTTTCAACAGCTCACGAGACCTGGGTTATGTTCAGAGAGAGTTGGAGAAGTAAGGAGCAGGACATCTGGTCTTCTACTTGATCCCTCACTGGGTCATTTGTAAAACGTACTCTAGGACAACTTTGAAAACTATCTGTGGTGGGGCTTCCCCCCACCCCCGATTAAATGTATTAATATTGTTGTAAAATATTATAAAAATTCATTACTAGGAAAAAATAACAGAGGTGTATAATACAAGCCCCAGTTTCTAAAATTTATTATTGGACTCAACGGCATAAAATTAGTCTATCGAATTGCTACAAAATTTCTAGATGCTTGCCTTCCATTTCACAGCTTTCCTCCTGTGGATGGCATATCTTCACAAAGGGCAGC
>RJWT010042501.1:0-12131 GCA_004365215.1 Cuniculus paca | reverse complement strand
AAAAAAATATAATGGAGCAATGAGATTTTTAAGGATGCAATATGATTAAAAATCTTCTAGGTAGCACTGGTATTGGCATTTGTATTGAATTTAAGAAGCAAATTCTCAGAAATTTATTCTTCCAAATAACCCTTCATGTAAGACAAGAATTTATTCTATTTTAGAGTAGATGATACTGAGGTTCACAAAGGTCAAGAGAAGTGCCCAAGGTTCAAACTGTTTAGCTCTGACAATGTAAGAACTCAGGTTCCCAGATTGAAAAGACCAGGGCCTTGCAACTTGACTCAATGACACTTAAATAGTTTTAAGTTAATTTGTTTAAATACAAGTCACTGTATCACTTCAGTAGGTTCTGAGAGTAAGTGAAGGCATGAAGAGTTCCAGCAGGTGTCCTAGAGATTGGCTGTTACTCCAAAACTATGTGGATTAGTGTTGTGGGCATGCCTGATGGTTGGCTGAAGCTGGGCATGTGGCACATGCCTATAATCAAAGCATTCTGGAGGCCATCATAGGCGGATTGCTGAGAGTTTGAGGCCAACCTGGACGGCATAAGGAGTTTTAAAGCTAGGCTGACTGCATAGCCAGACCCTGTCTCAAACAGACAAACAAACAAACACAGACAAAGGATGTTTGGTTAAAAGCTACAACACTGTCACTATCTCTAGCACTGTTTCTTTTTGCCTGGGTCTTTGATTGCATTTGGGTACAGGTGTATTTCTTAATGAAAGTGAGGAGATAATAGAGAAAAAAGAAAAGAAACTGATGTCAGAAATAAGATTTCCATAGTAACTTGAGCAATGAAAAATTTGATTTACCAAAACTCATAGTTCTGCTTGATCGGTATCTTATGGAGTTCTTCTAGGTCTCTGAAGTCCTTTGGTAGATGCTTTCTGCACATGCTTAGAATTTTAAAGGCAGAAACCAAGGCTAGGACCTGAGGAGTAGAGAACTAGCTTGGGAAATTTGGAAATCATCAAGAACCAAGGCAGTGTTTCCATCCTTCTCTCAGGAACAGTGGGCCTTATTTCTCAGCACATGTCTGCTCTCTAGACAGACATCCAGCCTTCTCCCTCTGGTGCATGATCTAGAGTCTGTGGCCTAGCTCTTAGTGCTCTGAGAAGAGCTCATTGAACTAGCTCATCTTTGCATGAGTTCTGTTTGGGCTGGATATTACCTTGGCCGTGGCAGTACTCTCAAGGGCACAGACAAAATGAGTACATCCCTGTGGGTATGGGTAATATTGACTGGCAGGTATCCTGAAAGCTGTCTGTAGAAGAAAATCATCTAGGAGAACTAACTTTGTTTAAAAACAAGATTCCACTTCCAGATATTGTTCAGTTAATAGATGTGAAGAAGCTAGGCATGGTGGCCCATACCTGGGAGGTTGAGGCAGGAGGATCTCAAAGCCCACCTCTGTGCTAGTTAGTGACTTAGCAAGACCCTATCTCATAATTTAAAAAGGGCTGTGGAGGTAGCTCAGTGCAGAGGCCCATCCCAGTTTGTAACCTATCTATTTGTTTTGGTTTATTCTTCCTATATTTCTTTTGTACAAACAAGTAGTTACAGATGGATGATGTTGTGCATGCCTGTCATCTTAGCTGCTTGGGAGACTGAGGCTAGAGGATTGCAAGATTGAGGCCAGCCTGGGCAATTTAGCAAGACCTTGTCTCAAAAAGGATAGCTTGGTGGTAGAGCACTTGCCTAGCATACATTAGACTGTGTTCAGTCTTCAGCACAGAAAAACAAACAAGCAAATACATGTATATACTTTCTAATTATCCTTTCTTACATGAAGTATAATACAAATCTCTTTTGTACTTTGGTTTTTTCCCTTAACAGTCTATCTTGGGGTTTATTTTATGTTGTTTTTCCTCATTTTTTTTATTTTAAAGAGAATAAAACAATACAAAACAGAACAAAGCAAATCAGAACAGAACAGAACAATGCAAGTAACATACGACCTCACAACACAACAGGAAATCAACAGTGGCTATCATAAGGTCTCTTGTTTTCTTCATAATAGTTGTCCATACCTTTCACAAAATACCATCCAACAAAACAAAGTAGTATAAAATCAATCAAAACAATAGAATGAGAGCATTATGGAACTTCAAAATAAGATAATAGGAAATCAACAGTGGCTTCCATAGTGTCTCTTGTTCTCTTGAAAATAGCTGTCCATACCGTCATACACAGTAAAATCAAATAATAAGAAAACAGATTAAAACCATTCAAAATAAAAGAATGAAAACATTACAGGACTTCAAAACCAGATAACAGGAAATGGACAATGGTTACTATACTGTCTCTTTTTCTTCAAAATAGCTGTTCATACCATTACACATAATAAAATCAAACAGAATAGAACAGAGTAAAACCAATTAAAACAGAAGAATGAAAGCATTATAGGACTACAAAATGAGATAATAGGAAACCAGCCATGATTACAATAATACATCCCATTATGTTCAAACTAGCAGCCCATACCATCTGACACCGTAAAATCTAACAAACCAAGACAGAACAGAACCAAACCTAACAAAGTTGTGAAAACATTACAAGAGTTCAAGACAAGACAATGAGATTAACATTGGTTACTACTTTCTCCTAGGTGTTTCCTTCCCTATTACTTTTATAATATCTATTGTGTTTTTGGATCCCACTAACTCCTGTTTTTTATACGTGTTCACCCATATGAGTTCAAACTGTTTCACCCATGAACATGATCTTCAGTTGCAGCCAAAGAACCTCAAGATTATCCTACTTTGTAGCTGGGTAGCTTTCCATTGCATGAAAATGCGTTATCTTTCTTATCCATTCTGCAGTTACTGGGCTCATTACCCATGCTTTTTTCTGGTCTTCTGTGGCATGGAACAATTGTTTTCTCCCTTTTGATTTTCAGTCTATGAATTTCCTTTCACGTTAAATGCAATTCTTATATACAGTATATTAATGGATCCTGTTTTTTTTTTTTTTTTTTGCAGCACCGGGGATTGAACTCACGACCTTGCACTTGGTAGGCAGGCACTTAGGCTATGAACTAGATCCCCGGCCCTGGATCCTGTTTCTTGATCCACTCTCCCTGCATTTCTTTTTATTGCTGAATTGAGGCCATCTGCATTACTTGTGACAACCGGCATACATTGGTTTGTCTCTGCCATGCTATCCTCCTGTTGTTGGCCCTTTGCTTTTCCTCTTCATTCAGTTGTCTATCTTGTTAGGCGATCTTCCTCTGCTGCTGTTCCTGAAACGATGGTCATCTTTATCTCTCTCTAGAGTATCCTTCAGCACTCTTTGTAGGGTTGATTCGGTGGTCATGAATTCCTTCAGTTGTTCTTTATCATGGAAGTATCTTATTTTTCCATCCATTTTGAAAGATAGTTTTGCAGGGTTTATCAGTCTGGGTTGGAAGTTGTTTTCTTTCAGGATTTGAAACACTTTGCTCCAAACTCTTCTTGACTTGATGGTTTGTGCTGACAAGTCTGCCATGATTCTGATTGGTTTTCCTTTATAGGTGATCTGTTTCTTTTCTCTAACAGCTTTTAATATTCTGTTCTTGTGTTGAATTTCTGGGATTTTGATTATTATATGTCTGGGTGTAGATTTACTTTGATTATGGCTAGTTGGAGTTCTATATGCCTCAGTTATCTGTATACCAGATCCTTTCCCCATATTTGGGAAGTTTTCCGCTATTATTTCTGTAAATAGCATTTTTATTTCATTTGTGTTGACCCCTGCTTCTTTGTTGATGATGCCCATCACTCTTAAATTATTTCTCTTTGCATTGTCCTGTGGCCGTTGAATTGTTATTTCCTGGTTCCTTATTATTTTTTAAAAAATCTTTCCTTTGTGAATGTATGAACAACTGTTTCAAAGAAGGCAAGAGACACTAGGGTAGCCACTGTTAATCTCCTGTTATGTTTTGAAGACCTGTATTGCGTGCAGTGTTCTGTTCTGAAATGCTATGTTGTGTTTGACTATTCTGTTTTGTTTTGTTCTATTCTCTTTAAAATAAAAAATTAAAAAAAAAAACCTTTCCTTTGCGATCACTAGCTGCAATCCTGTCTTCAAGGTCTGAAAGTCTTATCTTCAGTCTGTTTCAAGCGGTTTTGCCAGCTTTTGATCTATTAATTTCCTGGATATCTTTTTGGATCTCTTTCATGCATTGTAACTCCTTTCTATATTGTTCATTCAAGGTTTCCATCATTTTCTTATGCTCTTCTTTTTTTATCTAAATCTTCTTTAGATATGTTTAGGAATTCTTTCGTTATGTTTTTCATTTCTTCTTTCACCTGAGATATTATTTCTGCTCTGATTACTTTTACAGTCTCATGAAGTTGTTTATTTCCGTTGCTGTCCTCTTGGAGATTTGAGGTGTATGACTTCATTTTCTTCCATGATTATCTCCCAGGTTTGTTCTCTGTGGGCTGGAGGTCTGAGATTGTCTTTTGCTCCTTCCTCTTGTCATTCTCCTGGGTTCCTCCCAACAAGCTGGTTGTAGGGTCCCAGGCACTTCCCACAATGGCTGCCCCTCCCTGGTGTAGGGGAATGGGACGGGCACCTGGGTTCCTCTAAACCCAGGTTTACGGGGAGGTGACAGGGTATGATGTGGGCTTCTCCAGACCTGTGCAGCTACACTGGGGCTTGCCCAGTGGCCAGGGGTGCGTGGTGGAGGGGCTGCTTCTCTCAGCCTGTGCATCTATGCTGGGACTCCCACGATGGTGGCAGGGCAGGGGTGTGTTTGTTTGATTCTCCTGGTGGGTGATGACTGCCCAAAGGAAGCAAGGGCCTCTCTAATGGCGGCCTGCGGGTGTGCCGGGCTTACCTGGCTGCCAGGAAGTAAGCGTCTTATTGTTGGCGGACGGTGGGCAGCCATGGATTTGCAGGTTCTCTCTGCCATGCCGCTTGTCCACAGAAAGCTCCTTTCCCTGGCAGGGACCGGCGAACTGAAGTGGATGTTCTGTTTCTGCAGCGGCGCTTGCCCGCAGGGAGCTCCTTCCTGCCGAGGAGACACGCGGGCTGAGGCAAACGTTCTGTTTCTCTCCGCTGCGGCGTTTGCCCGCAGGGACCTCTCCATTTTTTTTTTTTTTTTGCGGCACTGGGGATTGAACTCATGACCTCATGCTTATCAGGCAGGCGCTTAGGCCACTGAGTGAAATCCCCAGCCCTTGCTCATTCATTTTTTAGAGCTGCAGAATACTCCATCATGTAGATGACCGTAGTGTATTTAGCCTCTCCAGTGTATGGGCATTTAGGCTGTTTCTAATTGCAATTACAAATAATGCTGGAGTGAATAATCTGTATTTTCATATCATTGGAAGGATCTTCAGAGTAGATTTCTAGGAGTAGGATTGCTGTGGCAAGTAATAGGCACACATATAAAGATATTGCTAAATTCCTCTCTGGAAGGATTGTATAGTTTGCATTCCTATCAGTAATATGTGAGTTACTTGCATATATTTTAAGAATTTGTGCATATGAATGATTACCAAGTTTTGTTCAAGGTCTTTTATCGTGTACTTTCTCTTCTGTTATGATGGGTTACAGAAGAAACTAACCGCAGAAACTTTACTGGAAAGAAGTAAAATTAGTTTTTTAGAACCGGAGATTTTCTTATTGGCATTTTAGAGTTATAATTATGTATTACGTTTTTCTACTTTACCTGGTTTAGACTCTGTTATATAATGTCTTACCACCTGCTTAGTTGAGCAGACAGCTCTTTTCAGTTTAGATAATAATACAGTGTATACTTTGCTTCAACATTTGCCCCACCTTAGAGTCGTTTTTTCCATACTTGTCTAAGATGGGTATCTAATATTTCTGACAGTGAAGCAGTTCATAAGAGTCTTGTATTTTTTGATTGTTTTATCTTTCAATAATGGGGATCATCTTCTTAGCTTTTTTCCTCCTCTGACCTGGGGACAGCTTACAAAACTGTGTAACGATCATCTTTTTGAAGTACAGGCACTCATTTAAGGATTTACGTGGTTGGTTACTGTTTGTACCTACAACCTACTGCTCGGATTTATAATCTGTCTTTTTTTGTAAAGTTCTGTACATCTTTTTTTTTTTTGTGGCACCGGGGACTGAACTCGCGACCTTGCGCTTGCCCTGCAGGTGTTTACGCCACTGAGCTAAATTCCCGGCCCTTGTCTTTTTGAGACAGGGTCTCACTCTGCCATTCAGACTGGCCTTGAGCTCACTTTGTAGCCCAGGCTGGTCTCGAACTAGCAATTATCCTCCTGCCTCAGCCTCCTGAGTGCTGGGATTACAGGCGTGTGCTACCAAGCCCGGCTTCTGGATTTTAATTTCCACTGGGTGTTCAGCATGATCTTTTATTGCTTGTCCACATTTGGGTCCCTTTCACACTTCCTCTGTGGCTAATTTGCCTTTGTGTCTTCTCCCTTCAAGTCTGCTCTCCTACTTCCATACTCCATTTACAACCTCTTGTTTCAGTGGGGAGAGATTTGGCTTATCTTAAGAAAAGATATCAAAATAGCCAGAACCTTCCAAATGAATAACCATCTCTAGGAAGCAGTGCCTCTTCTGTGTACTGATCATTATGGTTATGATTACAGTAATACCTCAGTTCACAAATGCTTCTCTCTGCAAACAGTTTAATTCTCAACCAATTTTGTTTGGCAAAATTTGGCTTCTTTTCACAAACTCTGCATCAGGTGGCGAACATGACCACAGCCATCTTCCCCAAAACAGTAAACCAAATTAAGTCCATAAACTGAGGTATTTTTGTTTTCACTGTCTGCTTTGTTCAACTTATTTCCAGTTGACCTATTGTAATCTGGTTTATAAACCTGACTTTGCTTTATCGCCACTAAGAGTGCATATCCAGTGAAGGACTGTTGGCCTTTATATGGTGTAGTAGTTTAGAACATAGGGTTGGTTTTTTTTAAATAGAACATGGGTTTTGAAGGTTGACTCACCTGGATTTGAATCTTGGTCCTGTTAGCTACTAGCTATGTGATCATGAGCAAGTTAATTGACCCTTCCTTTTTGTCTGTTTCTTCATTCATAAAATAAGGGTTATGCTTCATAGGGTTTTTAGTAAAGACAATACATAAGGATTTTTCTAATGTTTTTAACACTGCTAATGATTATGGTTTTGGGATTAATGAGATTCTTTCTTATTTTCTTACTCTACGTAAGGGCCGGAGGTACATAGGGCTGCTTGTGCTACTACCCTTAAATTCTTAACATGGAAAGAGACTTGGCATTCTTAGTCTTTATTGATACCACTTCTAGCTGTTCACATATTTTAGTGCTTGCCAACTTCACCTGGCTCATTCTAAAATTCTCATCCAATGAAGATCTACTAAGTAGAAAGGAAATGTAGGGAAATGATCAATAAGTGAGTAGCTCGTCTGCTTCATGAAGGTCTCCCTTCTTTTCTTACAACAAATTCAGAACACAGGCAGTTACCAAGGGCAGTTACTTGTAAATAATACTGCTTTGAACCAGAGAGTTTCTGTTACAGAGAATACTTATTTTGAGTTTGTGCTATCCTTGCATACTTTAAATTAAAGCTTCCTTGTTTTGGATATTTAGGATGATGGATGGTCACAATACTAAAGCCTAAGGTAACTTAGGTCTAGTAAAATAGACTTTTTTTAATTCACAAGGACAGAACAACAGTTTTTCCTTTAATAATTTGTATACTTTAGTCCACCAAAAATTTGTGGGGCCATTACTGCATACATCACAATGAGTCCTCTTTCTATGTCTGTATCTGCATACATATGTATAATTGAGTTGGGTTTTTTTCATTCTCTATATATACATACTGAGTTTTTTGTACTTATGTGTGGAAGAAACCTGAACATGGAATAGTGGAATCTTTTCCTTTTGGTAAGTAGACCAACACTATTGGACCATGCATATATATGCATGACTGAGTTAAGACTAAAATTAATACCTCCTGCTTTGAAATCTGGTGTTCTTTTCTGATATTAGTTCATTTTCAGGGTATCACGTGAAAAATGTAACTTTTTTGATTGGGTTTTTTTGTGTGTGTTTGGTTGGTTTTTACTTGGTTGGCTGGTTTTTTTGAAACAGGGTCTTACTATGTTGCTTAGGCTAGCCTTGAACTCCCAGTGTGGTCCAGGCTGGCGTCGAACTTCTTGATGCAGCCTCCCGAGTACTGTGATTACAGGTGCGTGCCATCACACCCAGTCTTCTGTTTGTTTTTTTGAGACAGGGTTTCACAGTGTAGTTCAAACTAGCCTTGAACTCATGGTGATCTTCCTGCCTCAACCTCCTGAGTGCTGCAATTGCAGGTGTGTACCACCATTCCCAACTCGAAAAATATAATAAATTTTTATTTTATTTTAATTAATTAATTAGTCTTTTTGAGACAGGGTCTCACTATGCAGTTCAGGCTGGCCTTGAACTCATGTATCCCAAGCTGGTCTCGAACTTGCAGTGATCCTCCTGCCTCAAGCCTTCTGAGTGCTGGGATGATTACAGGCGTGTGCCACCATGCCTGACTGTAATAAACTTTTAAATACCATAAAAGTTCACTCTTTATCTGCTACCTCTGTAAACTTCTCAGCCCCCAGGGTTTCCTCATTTTTTAATCAGGCAAATGCTTATTCAGATGTTAAGGAGCTCACCAGTTGTGCCTCAACTAGTAAAGAATCAGACCAAAGCCAGGCGTGGTGGCGCACGCCTTTAATCCCAGCACTTGGGAGGCTGAGACTGGAGGATCGTTGTGAGTTCGAGACCAGCCTGAGCGGCATAGTGAGAGAGACCCTGTCTCAAAAAGACAAGGGCCGGGTATCTAGCTCAGTGGCCTAAGCACCTGCCTGGTAAGTGCAAGGTCATGAGTTCAATCCCCAGTGCCGCAAAAAAAGAGACCAGAATTGAAACCTCAGCTGAGTCTTCAGACTTTGTTTTTTATTGAAGAGATTCAAAAACGCTTATGTAGCCAACAAAATTGTTGTAAGCATTGGAGTCTTCAGAGCACTTTTTCTAGAGAGGTTGCGAGTGTGGTAATGTTACCAGATTTTAAACTGTGATATCTGCAGTACATTAGAACATTGACTTTTAAGATAATATAACATTTTGAGCAAAGGTAAAGCATTACTACTGTTTTATAGCCAAGATGAATTTAGGCAAGCTTTTATTGGTCACCTAATGATTTGCACTGTCTTAGAAAAGAAAAGAAAGAAAGAAAAGAAAAGAAAAGAAAAGAAAAGAAAAGAAAAGAAAAGAGAAAAGAAAAGAAAACTTTGTACTGCTTTCTTAGTGAATTATGAGAGAACCAAGTTAAAGGAAGGAATATATTTTCTTTTAAAGTAGTCATTAGTGTTATGTACCTACTTATTTTTAGAATATTACTTTGGATCAGTCTAACTCACTTAGCATCTGAAGACAAGTTAATTTTTATCTGTGAAACAAAGTACTGTAGTTTCGTGTTCAGATAATTAAAGTTCACCAAAATGGGTAGTTTAGAGAACAGCTTAATAGCTTTTTCTAAAAATAATCCATTCACAGTTGATAGGTAGCATTTTAGTTGCTTAACAACGTGTACAGTATGTGGTGCTTCTGCATGGTAAGATAGCTACTTTATTTAGACAAAAACTTTATTATCCACAAATATTACTGAGCCTCTGCTGTAAGATACAGCTACAATGATTGGAAGCTAAGGTAGATGGGAAGAAAACCTGGACATAGCAGAAATTCTATATCAGAGTGTCAGAAATGACTGCTGAAGGTTGGGCATTTGTTCTGATACTGCCATACTCAGAACCTGTTTGGAACATTTCCCTTGGTGTTGCCTTCAATATGAGCTTATGGACCATGAAAGAAAATTAACTTCATGATTTTGTAGCACAGTTCCATTTTTAAAAATCATCCTTTGAGGTGCAATAAAATGCATCTTTGGGGACTCGGGATGTAACTCAGTGGTAGAGCCCATGTTTAGACCTCTGAGTACCTCCTCCCCAAAAGGGTATAATGCATCTTTTTCTGTGTGTACAGTTCAGTGCAATCTTGAGAGATGTACTATATACTTGTGTAATCACTACCATAATGATTATGCAAAAGGCTCTCTTGGTGCCCCCTTACAGTCAGCCTGTACCTCATGCAACCATAGTTCAGCTTTCTATCACTATAGACCAGTTTCACCTTTTCCAGAGTTTCACAAAAATGGAAAAGTAGATATACTTTTCAGTGTCTGGCTTAGCACTGTGTTTTTTACTTTCTTGCTTGCTGTTGCATGTATCAGTAGTGTTTTCTGTTTATTGCTGAGTATGATTTCATTGTATGAATCTACCATAGTCTGTTTATTCTTTACTTTTTGATGGACAATTGGATTGTTCCTGCTTTGCTGAACATTTATGTACAAGTCCATGTGAACATATATGTTGATTTCTGTGGTGTAAATATTTAAGATTAGAATTGGTAGATTGTACGGTAAGTATATTTAACTTTTTCAGAAACTGCCCAGCTGTTTCACATAGTGGTTGTATGTGAAACATACATTTTGCAGTCCTACCTCCAGTGTATGAGAATTCGGCTTTTCTGCATCCTTATCAGCATTTGGCGTGATGAGTCTTCTTTATTTTAGCCATTCTAATGAGTACGTGGTTTAATTTACGTTTTCCTTATGACTCATCACTTTTATTATACAGAAGGCAGTTTTTTTGGCCTATTTTTGAGTTGTTATCTTTATATATTAATACAAGTACTAAGTAGAGCATTTTTCTTCTCTTACCAGCACAACTTATTTTTGACCTTCAAGCATTATCTGGCTTGCTTGCTATCTCATTTGTGGATGCTTCTCAGAAGCTGTTCCTTTTCTGTCTTACTGTCTCCCCATTCTTGGCTCTCTTATATACTCCAGGGGCACTATTACTCCCTTCTGAGATCTAGTTGTTTTTTTTTTTTAGTTATTTTATTAACTTAGGAGTGCTGCTGGTTGATAGTACCCTTGGTTGTGGGGTCCTAAATGCCCTAGAGTGGGTGATAAAAACTAACCTATTTAAAATGCCAGTTGGTGTTTGTTGCTTCTTCCAGGCTGCTGTTTTTCTCTCACTGGTAAAGGTACAGTGTTTCAGTTTTCTCTTTACAATTCAACTTCATTTTATTTTATTTTATTTTATTTTATTTTATTTTATTTTATTTTTATTTTTATTTTTTTAAAGAGAATAGAGCAAAACAAAACAAAGCAAAACAAAACAAAACCGAATAGAGTCAAACACAACATAGCATTTCAGAACAGAACACTGCAAGCAATACAGGTCTTCAAAACATAACAACAGGAGATTAACGATGGCTACCCTAGTGTCTCTTGCCTTCTTCGAAATGGCTGTTCATACATTCACAGACAATAAACTCAAACAAAACAAAGTAATATAAAACCAGATAAAACAAAAAAGTGAAAGCATTACAGGCCTTCAGGTCGGACAACAAGAAACTAACAATGACTACCTTAATGTCCCCGTTTTCTTCAAAAGAGCTGTTCCTGTCTTCTCACATACTGCAATCAAATAGTAGAAGAGAGACTTAAACCAATCAAATCAAAGGATAAAAGCATCATTGAACTTCAGATCTTTTCCCCATTTTTATCGGGAATTTTGTATCTTACTGAGTCAGTAAGATCTTACACTAGGGAGACAATGAGTACAATTCAACTTCTATCTTCACTAAAGAGATCATTTAAAAACACAAATTGGGTACTTTTATCCCCAAGCTTAAAGTAAATCTTACATAGTATAACTGCCAAGTACTGCTCATTTGTTTTGCTTCACAGTGAGCCATACTCTGTGCTTGAGGGGGGGTAGTTTTGTTTTGTTTCCCTTTTTTTTTTTTTTTTGGTGGCACTGGGGATTGAACTCATGACCTTGTGCTTGCTGGGCAGGCGCTTAGACCGCTGAGCTAGATCCCCAGCCCCATACTCTGTGCTTGATATATGCTAGTGACAATGCCTTCTTATGGATCTGCAAATATTTTACCCTCCCTTTTTTTTAGAGTACTTATCTTCTCCTCCACCCCTTAACTTGGCCAATTCAGTGCTGGAGATCGAACTCACAATCTCGCACTTGCCAGGCAGGTGCTTACGTCATTGAGCTAAATCCCTGGCCCTTCAGTGTCATATTTATATAACGTAATAT